>JAPVLO010000979.1:0-248908 GCA_027257055.1 Cephalopachus bancanus | reverse complement strand
AAATTTTGTAAGGAAAAGAAAATACTTTATCATTCCATTTATAGAAAATGCAAGCTAATATACAGTGATAGAAAGAAGATAATTTGTTGCAGGGTCAGGGATGAAAGGAAGAACAACCTGCCAAGCAGCACAGGGAAGCTTTTAGGGGATACAAATGTTCTGCAACAGTGGTTTTACAAGTACATATCTGTCAAAAATCAGTGAATTGTACATTTCAAAAAGATTCAGTTTATCATGTGTAAATTGTTATTTAATAAAGTTGATTTTTTAAGTTTTTTTAAAAAATTTGTCTTAAAATCAAATTTAACATTCAAAAATGTATACAATTGGACAGAAATGAGGTACATTACACAGGATGTTTATATAAATATAGGACAAATCCAGGTCATGCTGTCAGTTCCCTCCTGATTAATTCTGAAAATATCAAAACATTAGATTCAGCAGTGACATTAAAGGTTAATGAATTACATCCTCTCTTCCAATACAGAAATTGCCTTTAGGGTGAGACAGTCATTTCAGCCTTAAATATCTACTATACAGGAAGTTTAATGCTTTTCAAAGCTGTGGATTCTATTTTTTGGAAAGTTCAATTATAAAATTTTCCTTAATATTTACTTAAAATGTGCTTTCATGTAATTTCTACATATGTAGCTGAATCTGTTTGCAGGGTAAACAGGGAGAAAACCCCCCCCCCAAAAAAAAAACAAGTAGCAAACAAACAGAAGTCCCTAACTAAAAGACAGTAAAATAAATCTCTTCCAACCTTAAAAATATTTGAAGCCCCCATCACATTTTCCTTAATTCTACCTCTTTCTAAACTCAATGTAATCAAGTCCTCACTTAACACGTGGATGGGTTCTTGGATGCTCTGACTTTTAAGTGAAAGGACTTATAGCAGGTCCTTAAATAACATTGTTTGATTTAGTGTTGTTTCACTATAGCATTTATGAGGAAAAAAAGTTGGTTTTGTTATATGTTGTTTCCCTTAAAGTTGCAGTTTCCAAGAATCTACTGAGGATGTTAAGTGAGGACTCACTGTACCTGCATTTTCTTCTATTTTTTTCATATAATATGGCCTACAGCTCTTTGTCTATTCTCGTAACACTTTGACAAGCAAGATTCACTTAAAATGTGATACCCAGAACTAAGTGGGACATTTACATACCCTGCTTTGCAACTATTGATGCTATCTATAACTGTTGTAGCATTTTAGTTTTGTAAATGTCACATCACATTTTTGTTCAAACTGAACTTGTGGATTACTAAAAATCCAAGGGTTTTAAAATATAATCTGATATTAATAAAGGTCTCTTCCCTCCCGTGTCCTTACAATTGATTACCTGAGGCTGAATGCGAGATTTATGTTTTATTTAATTAAGCTTTCATATTTCATCTTGTAATAAGAACTCATCTTTCTCACTGATTTAAATCTATTAGAATTTTGATTTTTTATCAAAGTATTAACAACTTTTGTCAATTTAAATTGTATTAACAAATTTAGCTGATATCCTTACTCACTCCATCAGCAATTAAGTATCTATTGTAGATTTGACTATATTAGGTAGTAAAGAGACCTCAATGGATACTAAGTGGTTTTATCTCCTTGGTATTCATACACTAGAGCAGGAGACATATGTGTAAACAATCACAATTTGGTTATATAAGTGCTTGTGGAAAGCTGTGTTCACTGAATACAGCAAAAGAGTGTTCACAGAATTAGTGATGAATGGGCAAAATTGGCAAATTGAGGTCTTCAGGCAGAAGGCTGAGATGAGCTTAAGGGCTGACTGAAGAAGAAACACCCATGTACAAAGGCATAGATATCTTAAGTACAGGGCCAAGGACAGAAATTTTATTTTGTGTAAATTGAGATCTATTAATTGACTTTCTTTAGTTACCTTTGCTTAATAAGCTGCAAATTCACCCTATTACCTACTCATTGTTCTCCATCTTGTATCCAAGACTGTCAAAAAATAATTTTAAAAAATGTTCTGTAAAATCACAAGATATGTTGTCCATAGCCATCTTCTCATCTATACCTCAAGTAGATATAATACAAATAGAAATGATTTCTAGGAGCATGCTATTCTACATAGTCATTGATGATCAGTACAATGTGGTTTTCTAGAATTTTGTTGCTCGGCAACATCAAAATTATTGATTGTAATTTTACAAATTCATTTTCTCCTTATTTTAGAAATGTTAAAATAATGCTTTCCCATGTTTTCTCAAGTCTCTCACCCGTAACTCTTTTCATGGGAGGAGGGGTGGTTTTTGTTGTTTGTTTTGTGTTTTGAGTTGGAGTCTCAGTCTTTTTGCCTAGACTAAGTCCATGGCATGCTCACGGCCACTGCAGCCTTGACCTGCTGGGCTTAAGCAATCCTTCCGCCTCAACCTTCCAAGTAGCTGGAACTACGGACACATGCAGGAGTGGGTTTTAATTGTTATTATTGTTATTGTGTAAGAAGAATGCACTCCTGTTGAGTAGAATGAGTGGCTATCCACCTAAGTAGAGGTTGGACATGGTGGCTGGGTGCAGTGACTCAAGACTGTGATCCCAGTACTTTGGGAGGTGGAGGCAAGAGGGTTGCCTGAGCTCAGGGGTTCAAGAGCAGATTGAGCAACAAGGTGAAGACCTTGTCTCTGCAATAAATCAAAAAATTAGCTGGGCATGGTGGCACATGCCTGTGGTTCCAGCTACTTGAATGGCTGAGGTGGAAGGATCACCTGAGCCCAGCAGGTTGAATCTGCAGTGGCTGCGAGCATGCCACTGCACTCCAGTCTGGGCAGCAGAGTGAGATTCCTATTCAAAAAAAAAAAAAAAAAAAGAATCACATGCCAGCATTTCTAACAAATTAAATCTAGTCTCTAAATTAATTTTATTTTTTTACAACAAAAGCAATATGAGTTGAGATTGTCCATAAAATAGTCCTACTCCCATAAACAGAAAAAAAGTTTGGTTGGATTTATGTAATTTTAAAAGACAGGATATTCCCCTAAAAAGCAAGCAATTCGAATGCTCCAAACTAAGTTATTCCTTACTCATCTGTGGCCCTCAAATACATTGGTAAACTTCAGTAGAAAAGTGATTCTCTATTTCTGATTTGTGGGCGTTGTGGCAAGGTCAGTGGATGGGGTTAAGAAGGTTAGAAGAAATTTGTTACCTAGTTTTTGGTTGTTGATTTTTAGTTTGGTAACAAACAAGGTAATATAGCTGTGTCTTTTAGTCATAGAGCAAAAATAATAATGCATAGTGCTTCTTGAATTTGCACCCTAAACCTATGCAAATCTCCACAAACTTCCTATATTTTGACAGATTTTAACTAGAGCTAAATAACTGGCATATATTTATATTTAATTGTAATAAAATGTAATGGCATGTATACCGAACATAGGCTTTGCTCAAAGTGCTCTTTATAGATGAAATGTGATTATTGAGCCGGGCTTGGCGGCTCAGCCTGTAATCCCACGACTTTGGGAGGCTGAGGTGAGTGGATTGCCTGAGCCTGCGGGTTCGAGACCTGCCTGGGCAACTTGGCGAGACCTCATCTCTACAATAAATCAAAAAATCAGCCGGGCGAGGTAGCGCACACCTGTAATTCCGGCTACTTGGAAGGCTTGAGGCGGAAGGATTGCCGGAGCCCAGCAGGTCGAGGCTGCGGTGGCCGGGAGCGGCCACTGCACTCCAGTCTGGGCGACAGAGTGAGACTCCGACTCAAAAATAAATAAATAAATAAAGCAAGTGATACCAACTTGTCAAAATATTCATTATACAAGTTTTGGGCTGGGTGCGGTGACTCAAGTCTATAATCCCAGCACTTGGGGAGGCCAAGGTGAGAGGATTGCCTGAGCCCATGGGTTCGAGATCAGCCCAGACAACTTGGTGAGGCTTTATCTCTACAATAAAATTTTAAAAATTAGCCGGGCGTGGTGGTGCGAGCCTGTGGTTCCAGTTACTTGGAAGGCTGAGGTGAAAGGATTGCCTGCTCCCAGTAGGTCGAGGCTGTGGTGGCCGGGAGCGGCCACTGCACTCCAGTCTGGGCACAGAGTGAGACTCCAACTCAAAAAAAAAAAAAAAAAAGTTTTGTACTGTCACAAATACTGACACTTAATTTGGTCCTCATAACTGCCTTGGCCTAGTCTTCATTTCACCTTAGTCACAATTTATTCTCTGATACGAGAGTAATGTTTAGAACCATAAACATTATTTTGAGAATCATAAAATAAGAGGGGTAAATTTTGGAAAGAGTATACATATGTAGGGAAAAAATACAAAAAAGATATAGCAGATAAGGAAAATATTGTTTCTGACCTCATTTAGAAAGAGTAATGTTGGCCAGACACGGTGGCCCAAGCCTACAATCCCAGCACTTTTGGAGGCTGAGGCGATAGGATTGCTGGAGCCCATGGGTTTGAGACCAGCCTGCGCAACATGGTGAGACCGTGTCTCTACAATAAATCAAAAAACTAACTGGGCATGGTAGCACGCGCCTGTAGTTTTGGTACTTGGAAGACTGCGGTGGAAGGATCGCCTGCCCAGCAGGTTGAGGCTGCGGAGGCCGGGAGTGTGCCACTGCACTCCAGCTTGGGCGACAGGGTGAGACTCCAACTCAAAAAAAAAAAAAAGAAGTTGTCAATAGCAGGGTTTCAACACCTTCTTTTCTAACACAATGGCACAATGGCCAGCCCTGAGATGAACATGCTCAAGATATGTGTGGTAACATTCCAATCAGCAAATAGTTAATATATAGAGGCATTACTGGCAATACTTCTGCTCGAACCCAGATACAAATGTCTTCGATTTATGATGGGTTTATTGGGAAATAAACCCATCAGAAGTTGAAAATAGCAAAAATCGAAAATACGTCTAATATATCTAATGTACTGAACATCATAGATTAGCCTAGCCTACCTTAAACACACTCAGAATACGTACATTAACTTACAGTTGGGCAAAATCATATAACACAAAGCCTGTTTTATTTTATTTTATTTTTAATTTGTGGAGACAAGGTTCTCAGTATGTTGCCCAGGCTGGTCTTGAACTCCTGGCCTTGAGCAATCCTTCTGCCTCAGCGTCCCAAAGTAGCAGGATTACAGGTGTGAGGCATCTTGTCTGGCCACAAAGTCCAGTTTATAATAAAGTGTTGAATAGCTTTTGTAATGTATTGACTACTGTACTTAAAGTGAAAAAAAGAATGGCAAATGGGTACTCAAAGTACAGTTTCGACTGAATGTGTATTACTTTTGTATCATTGTAAAGTCGAAAAATCTTAAGATGAACCATTGTAAGTTGGAGACCACCTCTCTTTGGCTGATAGATCCCAGCAAAGGTCTGCAATTGAGGAAAGAATACAGAGAAGAAAGAGAGTACTAGATGAAGACAAAGAATCCTTGGTGATAGGACCTTCACCTATCAGAGATAGGCTCTGAGGATTCAAGAACCCTGGAAGTTCAACCTAGGCATTTAGTAGAAGTTGAGACAAAGAGAACTCAATTGTCAGTTTGATATTAGTCCTTTGCTATTATTGTCATAGATGATCACAAAGGAAATGTAAATTCCTTCTTCAAGAATTACAATAAAGAACTGATTCTTTTTTTTGAGTTGGAGTCTCACTCTGTTGCCCAGACTGGAGTGCAGTGGCATGCTCCCGGCCAACGCAACCTGCTGGGCTCCTGTGATCCTTCCACCTCAGCCTTCCAAGTAGCCAGAACTACAGGCGCGTGCTACCACGCCCAGCTAATTTTTGATTTATTGTAGAGATGAGGTCTTGCCAAGTTGCCCGGGTGGGTCTCGAACCCGCGGGCTCAGGAAATCCACTTGCCTCAGCCTCCCAATGTATGAGATTACAGGCTGAGCCACCGAGCCCGGCCAAGAATTGATTCTTATTAAGTTCCGTTCTTCCCACTCCAATTTCCCTTAAAGATAATCCTTTCCTGAAAATAAAGTGTGTGTATATGTGTGTATTCTTTTGTATCCCTCTCCACTTGTCCCTCTTATACCTCGCTTTGGAATTAACTGGTGACTTGTGTCTGCCATCATTTATCGCACATCGTGTAGACCGAGATTTTGGATATTAAACCATTCAGTCTGCCAATCTACGAAGGAAGCACCCTCAATGTCTTTAAAATGCTATTCTGAAACATTTAAAGAGGGCCATCTGCAATAAGAATGATCATTAGATGATGATAAACAGTACTGGGTCACAGATGGAGAAAGTAATAGTATTTGAGAGCCATTTTCATGTTAATGTTATAGATTACATATAAAGAAATGTGCCAGTAATGAAACAAAAAACAAAGAGGGCCGTTGGAAAAGAGCAGTTATGCTATTGAAAGCAATGATATAATAAGCAAAATGGCCCTAAGCCATCTGTTTTTTAAGCTTACCATATTTAGGCTGTTAGGACCATTCCATTGTCCATGGAGGTGCTATTCTGAGATAACAGGGAAGTGGGCTAAACTGACATAAATTAGACCATTGTCAATAATTTTTATTATGAATTAATTTTTACCCCACAAACAAATTAATGCTCCCAGAGCATACCAGAGGGATAATGTAAAATTTTCCTCTAGAGTTGGCCCATTTGCCTTGTTCTACTTAGGGTACTTGGTCTTTTATGATACCCTCCCCATTATTCCTTCCATCTTGAAGATCTTCTCTGGGGCATTAAAGACAGTTACATTAGCTCAGGACATTTCCTGTTTGTATAAAAAGAAACAAATTCATAACTGATTACAGAGTTACTTATGTCCCTTAATATTGCCACAGCCCCTACAGAAGGGCATGGCAGGGATTCCAGCACTCCTGTACATTCCTGAGCACATTACTGAGCGTCCCCTTGTCTTCTATACACTCTCAGCAAGCATCTTCAGGGGATCCTTGACTTCCCAGCAGAATGCACCCAAAGATGTAAATCTCTATTTACTCCCTTTATTTGAACTATACATTATCAATGTAAGCAATCTGCATAACTTTTGCAATGCATATCTTAGGTCTTGTAAATTTTCTTTACTCTAAATTCACTATCTAAATGTAAAATGGAAAGATCACTTAGTATTATAAACTCTAAGTCCATCCAGGTTGCTGCGAAGTTCATGATTTTGTTCTTCTTTATGGCTGTATAATATTCCATTGTGTATATGTACCACATTTTTTATCCAGTCCTCTTTTGATGGGCAGCAGGTGGTTTCATGTTCTTGCTATGGCGAACAATGCTGCGATAAACATATGTGTGCAGGTATCCTTTTTATAGAGTGATTTGGGTTCTTCCGGGTATATTCTCAGTAGGGGGATTGTGGGGTCATATGGCAGATCGATTTTTAGAACTTTTAGGAATCGCCACACTGATGTTCTCACTCATAAATGGACCTTGAACAACTACCGCAATACTATAAGAAAAGGATTGACAGTAGCGGTTAACTGCGGGGGCGGAGTGGGGCGGCAGGGAGGTGGGATTGACAGTAGTCGAAATCTGCCTGGGGAAAGGGGGACACACCTCATCAACAGTGGTACCTGCACAGTGAATATTTGTATGCCTAACCCTGAATTGTGCCCCACAATTTAAAAATAAAAATAAATGTAAAATGGAGCTGTAACTTAAGTTCTATATGTTCTGCTGGTCACATAGCTAATGTACACAACTCTGGACTATAAAAGTGAACTGTAAACGCCTGAAGTGTGAGCAGAACCATTTCAGAAAGATCATGAATCCAGCTCTGCTCCCTGGATTCGAACTCAGAAATAAACTTCTTTCTACCAGTTCCCGGCCCCTTTGATTTATTGGTAACAAGGGGAGCAGCTGAGCATTACTCAGACAATAGCATAACCACATAGACGCTAGTGAATGAGAGACAACAATCTCAGTTAGTTTTTTCAGCCTTAGAAGCATATCTCTGTTAAAAAAACAAAAACAAAAACAAAAAAACTGCAGGGATATCTATATTATATATAAACACATATAGTTATATAACACAAAATAAGTTAACAACTGCAGAAGATAATGGGAAAATACCTCAATTGTTACTTTACTTTTCTTCTTTTTTTTTTTTTTTTTTTGAGTCGGAGTTTCACTCTGTCGCTCAGGCTAGAGTGCAGCAGCATGCTCACGGTCACTGTAGTTTCAACTTGCTGAGCTCAGGTGATGTTTCCACCTCAGCCTTTCAAGCAGCTGGAACCACAGGCATACACTACCACACCCAGCTAATTTTTCTTGATTTATTGTAGAGACCAGGTCTCGCCAAGTTGCCCAGGCTGGTCTCGAACTCCTGGGTTCAGGCAATCTTCTCACCTCAGCCTCTCAATGTGCTGGGATTATAGGCTTAAGCCACCGCGCCCTGACAATTGCTACTTTTCTAATTAATGATCACCAATATATGCACTACAGAATACATGGCTAGTTGAAGGGAGCTAACTTTTCACATTTGTAATTATTTTTAAAATGTTTCTTAGTCTTTAATGTATGCACATCACAACTCTAAAGAGCCTAGAAAAGAAGCATAAACTATGGGGCTCACAGTCTTAAAATGAGGCTTTTAGCTATTGATTTTCATTAAGATGGTTTTGGTCTTTTAGATAACTTTAGTCTTTTGTGTTTTCAAAATTAAAACTTTATCCTTAGGTTTTGCAATTTGGATCTTGCAAGGAAATAAAGAGGGAAGAAAAAAAAGTTTATGATTCAGGGGTGTAATAAATTCCAGCTGGCATATCATGAGCCTAGTTATGTTAAAATAAATAAATGATCAAAAATACTCTTATTAAAAAACAAAATCATATTGGAACTTTGAAAAGTAAATTTGGGTAAAACAAGTGAAATGAAAATAGAAAGGATATTAAAATTCAGAACCTGATTGATTATGTATTAGCCAGATCAAAGCCTCTGGGTGATAATGAGCCATTGAACAGGGATTACCACCTGTCCCGTTCAACTAGCAGCTGGACCTACCAAGAACAGCTGGACAAGAACACTTAGAAAAAATTAACCTTTAGAAGCATAAGCTAAGTTTTTCCACCTGCTTCTTAGTTCTGCATGTTTATAACTCATGCCAGAAGTAAAAAGCTTTTTATATTTTGATGCCGTTTTTGCCTTAGGGAAGGCACAGCTTTGAACACCAATATTCCCAATAGCTTGCTACCAAGTAACAGAGGTGGTCTTCTAGACCTAATAAGCTAAGAAGTCGATGCACTTGGGTTTTCCTGTCACTGGCTCATCTGTATTCTTATATTTAAGCCTCTATAAATTATTTCAAAAGCAAGTAGAAATATAAATTATAAAGAAATTTTAAAGTCATTTATTCCTATATTCCTACTCATGTATCATCATTTCATAAGAATCTATTTGAAATGACAATAGATATGTACACCTGGAAACTACATCACACAATTTTGATATAAGGTGGTAGTTTAAAAGTAAGGCATAAGGCTGGGCGAGGTGGCTCAGCCTGTAATCCCAGCACATTGGGAGGCTGAGGCAAGCCGATTGCCTGATCCTGGGAGTTCGAGACCATCCTGGGCAACTTGGTAAGACCTCATCTCTACAATAAATTACAAAAAAAAAAAATAGCCTGGCGCAGTGGTGTGCATCTGTAGTTCCAGCTACTTGGAAGGTTGAGGTGGAAGGATGGCCTAAGCCCAGGAGGTTGAGGCTGCGGTGGCCATAAGCGTGCCACTGCACTCCAGCCTGGGTGACAGAGTGAGACTCCAACTCAAAAAAAAAAAGTAGGTATATGACAGTCTTTACTCAGTGTTCTAAATTGTTTTAAAGTCAGCAATCTTTGTTTGTTTGTTTGTTTGTTTGTTTTTAAGTCAGCAATCTTTAGTTTATTTGTTTCAGAGAATCCTTCCGTCTCAGCCTTCCAAGTAGCTGGAACTACAGTCATGCACCACCACGCTCAGTTAATTTTTTTTAAATTTATTGTATTGACAAGGTCACACCAAGTTGTCCAGGTTGGTCTCAAACCTCTGGGCTCAGGCAATCCTCGCTCCTACACCTCCCAAAGTGCTGGGATTACAGGCGTGAGCCACTGGACTGGCAGCAATCTGTTTTAAGAGTTATCACGGAACAAATTAATGAGTAAATAAAAAATAAGCATACTCTTTGTTGCTTCAAGTGTGTGGTCCACAGAACAGAAGCATAAGCATCAACTGTGAGACTGTTAGAAATGCAGAATCTCAGGTCTCATTCTAGAATGGTTGGGTCAGAACTGGGGTTTTTAACAAGATTCCCAAATGATTCATATGCACATTAAAATTTGAGAAGCAATGTTCCTCTGTATTTCATCAGAACCTCTCTTTCTTCACTTCATATTGGAATGCTTTTATTTGAATATGACATTTTAGCACAAACCAGAGCCTAGGAAGCAGTATTAAAGTAGCTAATACTCATGTATAAGCGTAGCCCACACAGATTGCACATATAGAGGAGTTTTAGCGTAAGAATATTATAGGAGGTACCGTGACATTAGGACATCTGTTTATCTGTATAATGGAATATATATATTCTCATTAGGTCCTAATCTGAAAGTTTCTCTGTTTACCAGAAGGAACTGAGAAAAGAATCTTCCTACTCCCACAATGCAAGGTAAAATGCAGATGGGGGAAGGGAAAGAAAGAAAAGAGAGAGAAAAAACATCCTAGGTAAGTAACTGGCAGCAGGTACTTTGTATAACATACTGGAAGTAGTACATCTTAGCAAGTTGATGAAGGCTCATTTCAAACCTAGACTCAGAGCGACCGCAGACAGAGAGACCAAGAATTCTGTATATTATATTATGTATATTAAAGCTCTGATATAAATGTATATTAAAGCTCTGATAGAAAAAAGCAACTTACGCAGCTGAAGAATGGAATTATACATAGAGAATAAATTAAAAATGGATGCTGGAAAAAGTGTATACTCTATAGGTAGATAAAGATAAACCCCCTTTTTCTGATTTATCCAGTTCCTACCAAGAGGGAATTAAAAGTTAATATCAGAACTCCTTGGCATGCTATTTATAGGCATTTATTTATTTAGGTATTTATTTACATTTTTAAGTTATATGGCTTATATATAATCAAGTTTCAATTAAATGTATAGCAAATGATAAATATTTCTCATTTATATAGCATGAGTTCAGTCATTCTCAATGAATCTTTTCTGATGCCCTAAAATCTTTAATTAAAGACTACATCAAATACTCCACTCAAAACACCAATTAAGGATTCCTCTTAATAGATAAATATCTGAGCCAGGAATTCTTCAAAATGATAACTAGTGTCAAGATTCCAGTATTCAAAAAAGACAGATCAGTAAGCTGTCTCCTAAGCCAATTGATTGTGCCTGTTCCATCCTTGGTGGAAGGGAGAGAAAATTATTGCTTCAGAGCAATTGGGAGAATAGTGGAGGTGGAGGAAAAGAAATAAGAGAGAAGAGCAAGGGATAAGAGGCAATGGGACAGTAAGAAGAGGTTGTGGAGTGGTGTGAACCTGGACACAAGTAAGAAAATAAAACACCAAAAGAACACATGAGTCTTTGTGTTCCTTTTTTTTTTTTTTGAGTTGGTGTCTCACTCTGTCACCCAGACTGGAGTGCAGTGGCATGCTCACGGCCACTGCAGCCTCAACCTTATAGGCTCAGGCCACCCTTCCACTTCAGCCTTCCAAGTAGCTGGAACTACAGGCATGCGCTACCAGGCCTGGCTGATTTTTTAAAAAATTTATTTATTGTAGAGATGAGGTCTCACCAAGTTGCCCGGGCTGGTCTTGAACCCCTGGGCTCAGGCAATCCTCTTGCCTAGGTCTCTCAAAGTGCTGGGATTACAGGCTTGAGCCACCGTGCCCGGTTTGTGTTCCTTTCTAAATAGAAAGTTCTGTCTAACTTAGACAAGCACTTCACTACTTAAGTCTGTGGGTATCATCTACTTAGGGCAGGTAGGCCAACAGGTATCTTCAATCTTTTTCAAAGGCTTGAAATCTAGGCGCATCCAGAAGTGAGAGAGTCCTTCCCGTCACTATGTACAAGATAAAGCTGGTCAATTGTTGAGCCACAGCTGAGTGAATTTTATGTCAGTTAAAGGAAGTAATGTTGGTAGTTGCCAACAATTTATCAGATAACCAAGTACAATCCCATTAAGATAACGGCTATAACCCTTGAATTGAAGACTTACAGCGCCATGCAGAGTTGGCTTTTTTCTAGAAAGGACAAAGGAACTGAATAATATGATGGGTTCTTTGCCACAGAGGCATTAAGAAAACCGAGAATTGAATATGTACTTTGCTCATTTTAGCAGAAATAGCAGGTGATTTAATTATATAGACTCCTGTTCAGAATGCTAAGAACAACTAACAGCTGCCAACTTTGGAGGAAAGATTCCGACCAAAGTAATCAAATCTGTGCCGCTCTTATTTGTTAAAGTAGTCACAAAGATTTTAAATACATAAATAAACAAAATAGAACATTTAAAATCTTATTTTTAGGCTTTTTTGATGTATAACTAGTCTAACTTTTCTGTCAAGTTTTTTGCTGTTTTTAAAATACAAGGGGGGACCAAAAAATCCGGAATTTATTTATTAAAAATTGTGTGTATCTGTTCTTACATGTTTAAACTTCAGTCACCTTCAAAGTACTCTTCCTTTGATGCAGCACACACCTATCAAGATGATTTTTCCACTGCTCAAAACACTGTTTTTTGGTTTTTGTTTTTTTTGAGTCGGAGTCTCACTCTGTCGCCCAGACTGGAGTGCAGTGGCCGCTCCCGGCCACGGCAGCCTCCACCTGCTGGGCTCCGGCGATCCTTCCGCCTCAACCTTCCAAGCAGCTGGAACTACAGGCGCGCACTACCACGCCCGGTTCCTTTTGATTTATTGTAGAGATGAGGTCTCGCCAAGTTGCCCAGGCGGGTTTCAAACCCGCGGGCTCAGGCAATCCACTCACCTCAGCCTCCCAAAGGCGCGGGATTATCGAGCCCGGCTTCAAAACAGTTTTTGAACTCATCAATGTTGATGCCTTTCATTACTTTTGTCATTTTTTGTTTCACTTCTTTCACATGGCAAAACGTTTCCCTTTGAGGACTTTTTCCATTGGGAAACACAAAAATTACTGGGGGTGACATCAGGTGAATAAGGAGGGTGGGGCAGGAGGCCATGCTGTTTTTGGTCAAAAACTACTGAACACTCAGCTCAGTGTGGTCAGGTACACTCGTAAATCACCCATCATGAAGTGGGCAAATTCAGTGAATTGTTGCAAAAACAATTCACTGAAGCCGAATGCAGCCTCTCACAATACTAGCTGGTACACTGATGCCAGTAAGTTCCTAGAACACTCACCTAGAGGGGGAAGCTTGTACTACAAGGGGACCATCCTCCAAAAGATAATTCCATTTTTGGAGGGGTTCCCCTCATATAAGATCATAAAAATTTAACATTCTGAAGTTCAATTATAATTAAATGTTTACTATAATTGATAATGCAGATATAGTTTTGCTAATTTGTTTTGATAGTTTTAAATGAAGATTCTGATTTTTGTTAGTTCCATATAAAATTTTAAAAGTAAGTAGAAACATTAAAGTTATGTTCAATCTCTTTATTTGTTTAGCAAAACATTTTTTTTTTTTTATTGTAGAGACAAGGTCTCACCAAGTTGCCCGGGTGGAACTTGAACCCGTGGGCTTAGGCAATCCTCTCGCCTCAGTCTTCCAAAGTGCTGGGATTACAGGCTGAGTCACCGAGTCTGGCAACAAAACACTTCCAAAAGATGAACAGCAAAATATAAGACCAGGCCTGAGCCCACTCAATTGTCTCCTCAACGTACTTTTTTTTTTTTTTAAGTTGGAGTCTCACTCTGTCACCCAGGCTGGAGTACAGTTGTACACTTACGGCCACCGCAGCCTCGACCTGCTGGGCTCAGGTGATCCTTCTGCCTCAGCATTCCAAGTAGCTGGAACTACAGGCACACACCATCATGCCCGGCTACTTTTTAAAATTTACTGTAGAGATGAGGTCTCACCAAGTTGACCAGGCTGGTCTCGAACCCATGCTCCATGTACTTTATAGTACATCTTACATAGAATAAGGAGATAAAATTCCAGACTTAGAATTAGAAAATGCTGGTTTGAACTTGGGCTGTAACACCGTGTGATGTTGGGGGAAAAAATCACATAATCTGTTGAAATAATAAGTATTGTGGACTTTAAGACGGGAACTTATCTTACATATTTTACAGTATTCTAATGAGATAATATATGGAACTTTATGTCTGTACTTTAGAAATAACAAAATTAGGCCAGGCACGGTGACTCAAGTCTGTAATCCCAGCATATTGGGAGGCCGAGGTGAGAGGATTGCCTAAACTCAGGGGTTCAAGACCAGCCTGGGCAACTTGTTGAAACCTCATCATCTCTACAATAAATCAAAAACTTAGCTGGGCGTGTTGGTGTGTGCTTGTAGTTCCAGCTACTGAGATGGCAACAGAGATAGGAAAAGCCTGGGCGATGGAGTGAGATGCCAACTCAAAAAAAAAAAAAAAAAAGTCTTGATTTGACCTACGACCATTTATTTAGGGAAGTAATTTTTAAGCTATTTTCAGGATTAGGTATTACCTCATTACTACTACTCTCACCACCATTACCAAAGGGATTGCCTACTTATCTGCATTTTCAGGAAAAATTCAAGAAATCAGAATTTTTAAAATAATAAAACAATTAAGAATAAATGAATATAATAATAACCTAAGTGACTACATTTGATATATAAACAACGTTAACTGATTTTTTTAATGTTTTATTTATCGTAGAGACGAGGTCTCGCCAAGTTGCCCAGCCTGGGCAACTTGGCGACACTTCATCTCTACAATAAATCAAAAAATTAGCCGGGCTCGGTGGCTCAGCCTGTAATCCCACGCCTTTGGGAGGCTGAGGTGAGTGGATTGCCTGAGCCCGCAGGTTTGAGACCCGCCTGGGCAACTTGGCGAGACCTCATCTCTACAATAAATCAAAAGGAGCCGGGCGTGGTAGCGTATGCCTGTAGTTCCAGCTACTTGGAAGGCTGAGGCGGAAGGATCGCCAGACCCCAGCAGGTCGAGGCTGCGGTGGCCGGGAGTGGCCACTACACTCCAGACTGGGTGACAGAGTGAGAATCCAACTCAAAAAAAAAATAAAAAAATAAAAAAATTAGCCACCTGTGGTGGCATACGCCTGTAGTTCCAGCTACTTGGAAGGCTGAGACAGAAGGATCGTCTGAGCACAGCAAGTCGAGGCTGAGGTGAACGTGAGCGTGCCACTGCCCTCCAGCCTGGGTGACAGAATGAAACTTCGACTCAAAAAAAAAAGGTGTTCAATTTTTCACTAATGATGTTTATATTCTATGTATTTAATCTATACAATATTAACCCAAAGCAATCTAAATTCCTTGCAAAAACTGAAAAGAATATGAGATCCCTTCACCATATATAACCTTAAAAAGAATCAAGGTGAAAACAGTAACCTGAAATAAGGCTTCCAGCTTTGCTTTAGGAAAGAGAGACTATGAACAAGGAAATTATGAAACTTGGAGTGAAGAAAACTTAAATCCGTTTTTGAAAAGTCTACAAAACACTAAGTGTATCATCAAAATAAGATTTAGGAAAAAATAAATACAAAGATATGAGAGCAAATAAAAAATATTCTAGCTGTTCATAGACTTGAATGTTTTAAAATCTAAGCTTTTAATATAGCAAGTTAAATGAGTAACAGATTTATACATTCGAGTGTAAATTAAAATAAATCAATAACTGTCAAGTATAAATAAATTATATCTGTACTATCATGATTTTCATTAGTTTGGTGTACAAGTTGCAAACTAGCAGCCTTTGGGCTAAATTTGGCATGCACAAATGTTTTGTTTAGCCCACATAGTATTTATTTTTTATTTGAATTGCTCAACATAATCCAGAGACATTTTACAGAGTAATTCAGCCTTCTGACTTCTCATTTAAAAGGAATGATTTGGGCTGGGCCCAATGGCTCAAGCCTGTAATCCCAGCACTTTGGGAGGCCGAGCTGAGAAGACCGCCTAAGCTCAGGGGTTCAAGACCAGCCTGGGCAACTTGGTGAGACCTCATCTCTACAATAAATAAAAAAAATAAGCTGGGTATGGTAGCGTGTGCCTGTAGTTCCAGCTACTTGGAAGGCTGAGGTGGAAGGATCGCCTGAGCCCAGCAAGTTGAAGCTGCAGAGGCCATGAGCTTGCCATCATCCTCCAGCCTGGGAGACAAAGTGAGACTCCGACAAAAAAAAAAAAAAAAAAAAAAGGAAAGAAAAGAAAAAGGAATGATTGGGCTCCCATTCTTACATGGTAATAATGAGCTGGTGCTAACAAGCACTACTCTATAAAGGAGCATGCTCTTTAGTCCCATCAGCTCCCATCACCGTATATTTGGCCAGCCTTGCTCATTTACGTTAGCAGGATGCCCCTGTTGGCAATTAAGTTTGCAACCTCTGGTTTAGACTAGCACAACTTTTTCATAGCAATCTTATAGTATCTTACTCTGCTTTAAGTCAACTGGCACTGACACACAAAGAAATAGAAAATTGTAATAGTCCTTTTAAAAGAAATTGACTCTGTAATTATGCACTTTCCCTCAAAGAGAACTCCAGGGCCAGATCATATCACAAGCAGAAATGGCAATCTTAACCAAACTCTTCCAGAGACCAGAGAGGCAATACTTCCCTAATTCCTTTTCTAAAATATAATAATCCTGATACAAAAGCTTGACAGGAATGACAGACCAATATCACCATGAACATGGATGTAATAATTTTAAAGAAAAATACTAGCAAATCAAATCTAATAATAAGTGTTTAGACTCAACATCTCACAACCAAATTGGAATAATTTCAAGGACGGAAGTAGTGAAGGGCCAACTGGATATCCATATTATGAAAAATAAAACTAAATTCCTATCTCACATGTTACACACATATACACAAAATCACTTCCAAATGAATTGTATTTCTAAATGTGAAAGTTTTAAAAAACAAAGTTTCCAGAAGATAATACAAGAAGATATATTCATTATCTTGAGATAGGCAAGGATTTCTTTTTTTTTTTTTCGAGTTGGAGTCTCACCCTGTTGCCCAGGCTGGAGTGCAGTGGCACACTCACGGCCACCCCAGTATCGACCCTCTGGGTTTTGGCAATCCTTCCGCCTCAGTCTTCCAAGTTGCTGGAACTACAGGCACGTGCTACCATGCCTAGCTTATTTTTTTTATTTATTGTAGAGATGAGGTCTCGCCAAGTTGCCTGGGCTGGTCTCGAACCCATGGGCTCAGGTAATCCACTTCTCTCAGCCTCCCAAAGTGCTGGGATTACAGGCTTAGCCACCAAGTCAGGCCAGCAAGGATTTCTTTTTCTTTCTTTGCTTTTTTTTTTTTTTTAGTTGACGTCTCACTCTGTCACCCAGGCTGGAGTGCAGTGTCACACTCACAGCCAACCCAGCGTGAACCTGCTGGACTCTGGCAATCCTTCCACCTCAGTTTTCTAAGTAGCTGGAACTACAGGCACATGCTACCATGCCCAGCAAATTTTTTTTTTTTTTTGATTTGGTCTTGCCAAGTTGCCCAGGCTGGTCTCAAACCAACGGGCTCAGGCAATCCACTCACCTCAGCCTCCCAAAGTACTAGGATTGGAGGCTGAGCCACCGAGCCTGGTCAAGGTTTTCTTAAATAGGACACAGAAAGAATAACCTATAAAGGAAAATTTATATATTGGGCTATATTAAAATTAAGAATTTCTATCAAAAGTCACAACTATACAATGGGAGAAGATATTTGTAACACATATAATTTACATAGGGTTAACAACAAAAGAGGGATAAATCAACGAAAAACTAGACAAGATACTTCACGCAACAGGATATTCAAAATAGTCAATAAATACATGTAAAAGTATTCAACTTCATAAGTAATCAGGGGAATGCAAATTAAGGTCACAATGAGAGTCTTTCCCACACTCATTACAATTACCAAAATTTTAAAGACTGACAATATCAAGTATCGTTGAGATGTGGAGCTACTTGAACTTTCACAAACTGACAGTGGGAATATAATTTGGTACAATCACTTTGGAAAACTGTTTGCAAGGATCTACTAAAGCTCACCATATGCATACCCTCAACATAGGCAATTTTACTCCTAAATATATACCAAACATAGATGTATGCACATGCGCACCAAAAGACACACAACAATAATGTTCACAGAAGCCTTATTCATAATTTTTCCAAACTGGTAAAAAGAAAATGTCCACCAGCAGTAGATTGGATAAATGAATTATAGTATATTATTTACAATGGGATGATACATAGCAGCGAAAATGTATGACAGATTCATGCAACAATATAGGTTACTCTCATAAACACAGTATTAAGTCACAGACTCAAAAGTTTAAATGTACAATTCAATTTTTATAGAGTTCAAAGAAATAGACAAAACTCAACTACAGTGTTAAAAGGAAAGGTAGTGGTTATCTTTAGGATGGGGGGAGAACAGTGATAAGGAGGCTGGGGTCGTGATTTCTGAGGTGGTAATAATGCTTTATCTTTCTTCTCAAACTTTTCATTTTGAAAATCTCGCTGGGCTCGGTGGCTCAGCCTGTAATCCCGCGTTTTGGGAGACCGAGGTGAGTGGATTACCTGAGCCCGCAGGTTCGAGACCCGCCTGGGCAACTTGGCGAGACCTCATCTCTACAATAAATCAAAAAATTAGCCGGGCGTGGTAGCGCGTGCCTGTAGTTCCAGGTACTTGGAAGGCTGAGGCAGAAGGATCGCCGGAGCCCAGCAGGACGAGGTTGCGCTGGCCGGGAGCAGCCACTGCACTCCAGTCTGGGTGACAGAGTGAGACTCCAACTCAAAAATAAATAAATAAGTAAATAAATAACAAAAATAAAATAAATAAAAAAAGAAAATCTGAAATCTGGCCAGGTGTGGTGGCTCAAGCCTGTAATCCCAGCGCTTGGGGAGGCCAAGGTGAGGGGACTGCCTGAGCCCACGGGTTCGAGAACAGCCTGGGCAACTTGGTGAGACCTCGTTTCTACAGTCAATAAAAAAAATTAGCCAAGTGCCGTAGTACCTGTGGTTCCAGCTACTTGGAAGGCTGAGGTGGAAGGATCGCCAGAGCCCAGCAGGTGGAGGCTGGGGTGGCTGTGAGTGTGCCACTGCACTCTAGCCTGGGCAATGGAGTGAGACCCCAAATCAAAAAAAAAAAAAGAAGAAAAAAGAAAATCTGAAATCTAATGAAAAGTGAAAGAACATTCATAAACCATTTACTTAGAGTTATCAGCTGTCAACATTTTATCATATTTGCTTTTTCTCTCTTATCTATTATCATCTATAATGTTTTATTTATTGTCTTAGTTGAGTGTGTTAATTTTGTGCTAATTGCATTGAGCTGAACATTTATCATTTGCCTTTCCTTTCTGAATGTGTGCTATTATTCAAGTAAAGAAAACAAAAGATTCAATCAACGTATTTTTTTAAAATGCCCTTGAAAACAATGCATTCAATACAACACATTATTGAAATAGTACTGCCTAGTGATTTTTTGTTGTTCTTGTTTTGACAGCATTTAGGAAAAGCTACACCATATTTTCTGATCCATTTATTGAACAAAGATACCTCAATGTAGCAATGAGGCTTGGGTTAAAATTATAATGCCATAGCCTCACCTGCTGGTTGTTTTTCATAGTCATACTCTACACTTGCCTTTGTATTATTCAGAGATTACAAAATCTCCCCATGCTTGCTGCTTTTAAAATGCATATGGGGGCCGGATTTGGTGGCTCAGTCTGTAATCCCAGCACTTTGGGAGGTCGAGGTGAGTGGATTGCCTGAACCCATTGGTTCAAGACCTACACAGGCAACTTGGCGAGACCTCATCTCTACAATAAATAAAAAATTAGCTGGGTGTGGTGGTGCACACCTGTAGTTCCAGCTACTTGGAAGGCTGAGGCGGAAGGATCGCCGGAGCTTAGCATGTTGATGCTGGGGTGGCTCTGAGTGTGCGACTGCACTCCAGCCTGGGTGATGGAGTAAGACTGCAATTCAAAAAAAGAAAAATGTATGTGGGGCAGGATTGTTAAGGGAAAAGTGTGAGACACAGGGTAGGGTTGTAGGTGTTAGTGGTAGTGTGGAATGAATATTAAATTGTCCTAGTGGTAGTGTGGAATGAACATTAAATTGTCCTATCAGTGAAGTAATTAAATAAAATGCAGTTCTGATCTCCCAAACAAATGGTTAATCCAGCAAGTTAAAGAAAGGACATAATATTTTCCAAATCTTAGATAGAAAGTAGAATGGCTGTCCTGGGGATGAAAGAGAGACATGGTTATAAATGGTTTTCTTTTGCATTGTTTCTCAACAGAACTGAATTAACAGTATGGTACCACAGAGTAAGCACTTGACTTAGCGAAAAGTAACTTATGTCCCCGATTTTTTTTCTGTGGTAAGTGATCTTAGATAAATCAGGACATCTCAGAGCCTCAGTTTCCACATCAGTAAAAAAGAGGATAATCATATATGCTACCCAAAATTTCCATGAGATATAGCAAGAATCAAATGTGATAACAGATGTGAAAATGTTTTATATAGCACTCTACAAACATGTGGGGCTACTTGTAAGTTTCCTACTTGCATTTGCCTTCTACCCAAACAACCATGGCACTGTAGAAGGACCTCAGGACTAGGTATCAGAAAGATCTGATTTTCTAGGCCAGTTTAGCCATCTTACCAAAATTACTTTCCCCTTTTGGACCTTATCTGTAAGATGAAGAGTTTGGGTTGGATTATCTCTAAGATTTTCTTTTCCTCTTACATTTCACAATTTTATCTCTTAACACTTGAGTAAACTCATTTCTGAAGTCTAATTAGCTGACTGCAGATATTAAACTGATGACACATTAGAGAGGTGTGCTATCAGAGATAAGTTAAAAGACCAGATTTTAATCTTAGGGTAACAGGCTTTGGAGAAGGGGACCCGATCCCTTGAATGATAAGAGCAGAAAGTGACTACTGAAGAAAGGCAAGAAGTATTTGGTTTATGGTGTTCTGAATCTATTTCCTTAAATGGAACTCAGATATAAAATTCCTGTGCAGAGTGCAATAGTGTTGGTTGAACAGTGATGATCTTAGCAATTCTCTTAAAGTGTCATGCTCATGTATGTTTTAGTAATGTGTACTTGGAATTAAGTAGTTGTCTGTAAGAGACATTGTAGGTTTACTTTCAATTCATTTTCAGGGTGTATGAATTGGTGTTATGTATGGGTGATATATGCAATTGATTATAATTTTTATGGTGGCTCTATTTAGGGGTAAAAGTGCCAAAATAAAATAAATTAAGATCTATATATCAGCGAAAGAACAAGAAGCTCTCAATTATAAATGTTAAGAATAAACTTATTAGATAAATTTAACTTTCATAATATAATACATTCATTTGCATTACTTAAAGCTTGAAAGCAAAAGCCAAAGTGTTAAGCATAGAGAAGCACGTACTCTGTATGAGAAAAACAATCCAAAAAGTGACTTTTTACAATGGGAGACATTAAAAACTTTGGTAACTAATTCCTCAATATGTTGCTGAGAACAGACCAAAGATTTATTATCAGAAGAAGCTATTAAGAAAATCTTCCTAAGGTGTTCATCACTGAACGTGGATTATATATGAAAAGATGAGAAATATCTTTTCTGAATCAGAAGAGAATAGATTCTCGTTGGTCTCGTTCAGTTTAGTTCTGCCATGGGTATAAACTGAATGACTGCCCTACAATTGAACAATCCCTTAAACTGTACTCTATAAATTCTATAACCATCCATAAGTATGGTATCTCAAAATAAGACTGATACCTTGAGGGTTCATGGTTGTGAAAAAACTACTGAAAGTGTCATTGAGAAAGCCTAACTTTTTCCACTTTCAAAAAAGCTAATAGTAACCTATTTTTAAATTCAGTGGATGATGACTTCAGTAAAGACAACTTTGTCACAAAGATTTTTACAGGGACCTGCAGTATATTGAAAGATTCTCCTGAGCAAACACTGTTGACTGCTCCCTTTACAGTGGGTCAAGAGACTTCAATTTCTAGCACAGAACTATTTTATAGGCATCTTTTTAAACCCCATATAAAGGCAGACGAGTGGGTCCTAATATTACAAAGAACTACTCTGAGCTAAGTGAAAGAATTACAGTTGGACAAGTGGGAACAAATAACAGGGCTCATAACTGTAATCATTGATCACATGATTTTCACTCATAATATTCCTGGTGCCAAGTCATAAATGCTCTCACACGTCATCTGACTGGGAGAACTTTCTTATTGGGGCAAGATTCCTAGGCTTTTTGTTATCCTTTAGGTTTTGTGATCTATGTATGGATTGGCACTGCCCTAAATTGGATCAAACTTTAGAACACCAGAAATCAAGCAGGATCTTTCTTTTTTTTTTTTGAGTTGAATGATAATAAGCAGAAGTCTCACTCTGTCATCATAGCCTCAACCTGTTGTGCTCAATTGTTCCTTCCATCCTTCTGCCTCAGCCTTCCAAGTAGCTGGAATTACAGATATGCGCCACCAAATTTGGCTAATTTTTTTTTTTTTTGACTTATTGTAGAGATGAGGTCTCACCAAGTTGCCCAGGCTGGTCTCGAACCCGTGGGCTCAGGCAATTCTCTCACCTTGGTCTCTCAAAGTGCTGGGATTATAGGCGTGAGCCACGATGCCTAGCCAAGTAGGATCTTTCTAAACCATTAGCTATTTTTTAAAAAAAAATAAAATAAAATAAATTTTTTTCTTTTTTTTTTTTTTTTGCTGCTGTTGTTTGAGTCAGAGTCTCACTCTGTCACCCAGGCTGGAGTGTAGTGGCAGTGGCATGCTCACGGCCACCGCAGCCTTGACCTGCTGGGCTCAGATGATCCTTCTGCCTCAGCCTTCCAAGTAGCTGGAACTACAGGCATGCGCCATCATGCCCGGCTAATTTTTCTTGATTTATTGTAGAGATGAGGTCTCACCAAGTTACCCAGGCCGGTCTCGAACTTGTGGGCTCAGGCAATCCTCTCACTTTGTCCTCACAAAGTGCTGGGATTATAGGCATGAGCTACCATGACCAACCTAAATTTAATTTGATTTTAAAGTTGTGAAGTACAAGTCAGTATTGCATACATAAATAGTACAGTTGAAATTTTGGGCCTCCTATTGGACCTCACTTTACCTGGATTAGGACCAGGCACCCTCACTGATGTGGCTATTCTTAATCATTTGAGTTTCTACGTTACAACAATATGCTTTGGCACTTATAAAGTGATCTACTCTTAAGAAAAATTAATCTTTTCTAAAGTCTGTATTTTTCTGCCTCAGACACAATTGTGTATATGGTAAACATGGTCACTTGTTAATGGCTCAGTCAGGGAAACTGGATAGAAAACTAGAGAAAAGCCCTTGAAAACAAAAGTCTATAATTACACATTGCATCTATAAGTGGACTACCTGTATCAGTTTATACACCACATTCCTTATACAATGGTAAATTAAACTTTATCTGATCCTCTGTGTGCCCTCCCCAAAAAGAGGGGTTGAAAAGAACACAGGTAGAGATACAATCTGAAGACCACCACTCCCAGAGGGATAAAACAAGCGACTAGTAATGAATGCTAGAGGCTTTCTGTTTGTGTGGTTCCTTTGAATATCTATAGTATAAATCTTACAACTCATATAATTTTTTTATAAGAGAAAAACATCAGAATATTGAGAATAATGATACAATGTTTGGGGGTCATTTCCACTGTAATTCTATTTAGTTTGGCTTTCAAGATCTGTTGGAATGAAAAGCCAACTTTGAAATCTTTCTGCTATATAAGAGAAAAGGGGAGGTAGTAGTCATACCACAAGGTCAAAAGTGGTTTTCATAGCGGTCAGTCATGGGTTTGAGTCATCCTTATATTGTGCATATTATAAATGCAGACATCTGCTTGGCTTGTACTGCCTCTTAACAGGGTCATGGCAAATGGAAAACCCCCCAAAAAGTACTTTTCTGGTGATCATTTGATGACCAGCTGGTGATTAGGCATAGACAGGCATAGGATTGGAGGAGTAAGGAATGTGTATACATTTGGGCATACATATGAGGTCTATGGTTTTACAGCCCTGGAGAACACACTGAGATATGTGGCTTCTGGAGGTTGCTGCTTTTCAATACCACAGAAACACTCAGCCCATTGGCCGAGTAGTTCAAGTGATCTACAGACTCAACTATTATGCAACAGAACTGATCATAGCATAGATGCATCCCTAACTGAAAGCCACATCCTTTTCTCATTTTTTTTTGTTAATGTGGACTAGCACAAGCTTGCCTTTAGGCACCTGAGTGGAATGTACAACTTCTAGTCTTTACATGTAACAGAGAAGACAGCTATGATTCATTTTGTAGAGTAAAAGGTAGATGCATACCAGTCTGTATCTAAGCTTGGGGGCAACACTTCTAGGTTTTGAGCTATGACACTTTTGTATAATAAATGAAAGTGAAGCTTCATTTGAATTTCATAATTACCTACCACTGGTGTGATTTAGAAGCAGCTGGTAGGTCAATATGGTGCTCTTTTTATGCATGTTAGTACTAAGAAAAACATAAATGCTAGATATGCCACTTTTAAAGTTTCCCAGAGCATTAAAATTCAAATCTCTCTCTCTTTCTGTCTCTTTCTCTCACACACACCACACACACAGTAATACTGATGACACAATTGCTTGACCCTCAACTAAGATAATATTGGTGTCTATTTGATTCACTTTTTAATTTCATCTAAAGATGAATGAGAATAATCACTGACCTATATCTACAACATGTTCTATTTTTTCCCTGAATGAATTCACTAGAGGATCTAACAGCATAAATCTATCTTTCATGAATTAAATGAAAAACTCATGAATGCATATAACAATTTTAGATCGAACCAAATATTTTCATGAATACAGACGCTCTCAATCCACGCAGGAAACCGTAGTGGTGAGCAGTGGGTTGGCAATGAGTAAATGCTGCTCAGCAGGTCAGACATATACAGCTGGAGAAAGATCGTGAAATTTAGATACTATACTAGGCAAAACACAAATCTGGAAAGAAGACGATCCACATTGCAATTTTAAAAAATTCTATATAGACTTAGAGATCTAGTACAGTACACATGCACACAAGAAACATAAATATCTTCAGAGAGAGTTTCAGTAGGCTTTGCCTTTGAAGATCCCCCCCCCTTTTGAAAACAAAACACAACAAAACACCTCCTGTTGCCCTGAATGCTAATGATGGAAGATTGTTGCTATGGTGATGCTAATTTCAACACTGTTGCCTGTGGACTTCACATGAACTCACTGTTTTAACTTCTGCAAATGTCATTTACAAAATGAAAACCCATTAATGATTAGCGAGGGCACAATGTTCCACTTTAATTAGAATAATAAGGAATGCTGATGCACAAAGTACAGGTTTGTGAATCGCTACTGAGCCTACACTGTCAAAATTAATTACTACAGATGAGGATTTCGTTCTTTTTTTTTTTTTTTTTTAAGGGAAGCTTTAGAATAGAGCAGTTGTATTTTGACTTAAAAGGAAAAAAAACCTCTCTTCTTTATAAATTTGAAGGTAAAAAAAAAAAAAAAGAACATCTTCCCGGTAGTGCACATCAAAACTAACTGAAGAGCAAAACAAAAGTTAAAACCAAGGGTCAGATAGTTCTAACGGAGTAAAAACTGAAGAGAAACCAACTAACTGTTAGTTTCAAAGATAGGGCAGGAGCAGTGATGCAGGTAAGCTGTTTAAATGTTTAAAAAATAGCTAACTGAGGAAAAAGTGCTGCATATAGTAAATATCTTGATACTGGATGTGTTTGGATTTGTGTGTGAGAAGGAAATAGAGAACTTTTAAAACAACTGGAAATAGACAAGAAGAAGCAAAGTAAGTTCTATTCTTTCCTTTGAAAAAAGATTCAGTTACCTTAAAATAAGCTATTTTCTCACCTACACACATTTTGAGGCAAAATTTACCTTAAATAAAAATTTTTTGTCACCTGCACAAACTGTAAGGCAAAATCTAAAGATGGATTGGGAGGGGTATGTTCCATATATAAATTTGTTTCCACATAGTTTACTGCAAAGAGTGCTTTGGATTCTTTTGTTTTTGATGTTCTAAAATCCCATTCTGGGTCATTCCCCAGCCAGTGAAACCATTTTGTATCATTGGTACAGCCAACAAAACCTGGTGGTGTTTTTACTGAATGTGGAAGGAGCAAAACACGTTTTTTGATATTAGACAAATCTTCTTACAGATGTTTCAAAACTGTGGGCTTTGGCAAGATATGATGAAGGCGGTGACATCAATACTCTATATAGTCTCTAGAGCAATCCTTGAAAAACCCCGTCATATTGTGGGTCTTGAGTCAAGCAATATTATAGGGTCTGTAGAACTATCAAATTACCGGTGTTATTGAAGTGAAAGCTGAATTTGTGTTGGCCTTACTTGTCTGCCTGATATTAAGCCAAGAGTATTTCACATGGAAAGACAGTTGACATTTGCCTTCCAAAGGGTAAAATAGGAAGTTAGGGTATTTGCTAGCATTGCTTAACAAAAGTTAGTATACAGTTATATAAACAATATCTTCTATATTTTATTAGGAGATTAAAAAGACTGGAAGAAGTTATTGCCAACATGTTCATTGCAGTTGTCTGGGTAATTTAAAAATTTTAAATCTTTTTCTATGTTTTCCACAGTGGGCATTTAGTACTTTTATTATGAGGGGAGAATCTTACAGATATTACTTTCTAAAAAATATTGCTCAGATTTCCAGTTTCAACTTGTAGATGTAGACAGCTTCAAAGAGGTAGCTCCCGTACTTACAGCAAGAAAAAAGCTGAACAGGTAAATTAATAACTTTTCATCAACCAATCAGAGAAGTGACATCATCCACCCTGAAATCTGGAGAGAGATGGGCCTTCAGCAAGAAGCTAGACCAGAGCATTTGGATCCCTGGAGATTACATTGCTGAAGGATATGTGAGAGCTAGCTTGAGAGTGGGAAGCTCATGGGGACCACAGACATAGGAGGGAGTCCCAAATTTTTGTACGCCTTTTCCTCCAGGAACTGCACCATGCTCTCACAGGGAGGATGGGAAGGATCTGGAGAAAGCTTCCTTCCTCCACCTCCATGGTGCTGACTGCAGCAAGATCACAGGAGCCAGTCACTGTGAATCTGGTCAAGGCCTTCTTCCTTAAGCAATGAAAGGCTTAATTGTCAGAGGAAAGGACATCGCTGGAGGGCACTGATGAAACATCACTGCAGTTAGGGGAAGGGAAAACCAACCAGGCCCAGATCTCACTTAGGTTGTTTGTTTGTTTGAGTTGGAGTCTCACTCTTGTCACCCAGGCTGGAGTACAGTGGCATGCTCACGGTTACTGCAGCCTCTACCTGGGTTTAGGTGATCCCTCTGCCTCAGCCTTCCAAGTAGCTGGAACTACAGATGCACGCCACCACGCCTGACTAGTTTTTGTGATTTATTGTAGAGACGAGGTCTCACCAAGTTGCCCAAGCTGGTCTTGAACCCAATCCCCTCGCCTCAGCCTCCCAAAGTGTTGGAATGACAGGCTGATCCACTGCACCTGGCCTTGTTTTTTTGTTTTTAAATTTGGTCTTCAAGGGAAGAGACCTCAGGGCCATAGACTAAAATTGGTGGATGCCTGGATGCCCACTGCAGCTCTGTGAAGGGAATGGGAGGTTGATCATACTCTACCTTTGGAGGAAGGGGAATAAATAATTGTGAATGCTGCACCCCCAAGACTCAGGCCAACTGTGTATTAATTTGAACATTAGAAAATGCCTCTGCCTCATACCCCATTACCACATTAATAAGCCTTCAGTAATAAAAGAAAGTTATCAGAAAAATTTGAAGTCTCTAGTGGCCATAGCAACAAACCTAAAAAATAATAACCATAGCAATAACCAACATCAAACACAGCCCAACTTCCAGGCAGATTAAGATAAATTACCACACTAACGGCCTATTTACCTCAGTATCTACTATCCTATACATGATGCATGATTTTTAACCCCAAAATACAAAGCATGCCTAAAGACAAGAAAAATCACAGTCTAAAAAGGAAAGACAAAGTAACTATTAGAACCAGAACAAGATATGTTAACAGTTGTTGGAACTATCAGACAGGGAATTTACAAGAACTATAATTAATATGTTAAGGGCGCTAATGGAAAAAGAAGACAATACACCAGATCAGACAGGTAATTTCAGCATAGAGCTAGAAACTATAGGAATGATCAAATGGAAATGCTAGAAATAAAAAACACAGTAACAAAAAAAAAATGCCTTAAATGAGCTCATCTGTAGATTTGACATAGATAAGGAAAGAATCAGTGAATCTGAAGATAAGGTAGTAGAAATGACACAAACTAAAAAGCAAGAGTTTGAACCAAATGCAATCTTAGTACAAATATAATAGGCATTCTGTGTTAAACAGGGCTCTAGACAACAGCTATTTTTCAGAGTAAGTAAGTTTGGTACAATTATGCTGATCAAGGATAAGGAATTATAAATTAAATATTTTACTCAAAGAAAACCTCCGATAAGCAATCAAATTTGTATAAAGTATTTAACAGGTTAGTGAGCATCCAGTTGTTTACTGTGATGTATTTTTAATGTTTGTTTTAAATTAAAAGTTTCAGGAAATACAAAAATGTCCAGAATACATACAACATAATAAATATGTTTCTTTCACTGCCCAGAATTAGTAATGGTTAACATTTTATTTTGCTCAAAGTTTCTTTTCAAATAAAATACATAAACTATTGAAGATTAATTCAGATCTGCTTTGATGCCCCCTCCTCTGCATTACAACCACTATGATAACTTTGATGTGTATCTTGCCAGACTTTTTAATTCAATTTAATTTTTAAAAACCAGTCTCTAAATTTTTAATATTGCACCTATATTTCAAAAAGCAAAGAACTTTAAAAGTTGCCCTTTCAAAATTGAACATTAGCATCTCATTCATACTCATCATTTCAAATACTAGTTAGATACAGATAATACCTAAATTAGTAACTCCAATCCAGACCTACCTACTTCTCTCTTTAGGCACTTATTATCTGTCTACTTGGTAGTGCTTTTGGGATGTCACCAATCATCTCAAACTCAAACATCCACAATCAAATTGCTATCCTAAATCTGGTCTTTCTTTAGTATTTCCTAACTTACCGGAAAGAATCACTAACTGTCCATTGCCCAGAAATCTATGTATGATCACCTGACATGCTTTTCTTTCTTTTTGCGCCCTTCTTCCTATGTTATCTATCCTCAAGTTTTAAGAATTTTTACCTCCTAAATATCTCTCAAATCTGTCTTTCTCATCATATCCAACCTACCATCATCTTGGTCCAAATTCAATCTACCCTTCATCATTTGGCTTTCAAGAATAACTTTCCAATGTTTGTATTCATGGGGGCCCCATCCAATTTGTTTGCATCAGCCAGAGGAGTTTTTGAGATTTCTCCAGCACTAGTTACACTGTAATTTTAGTACTTCGTATTGACAAGTTCCTTCTTGCTAAATTGCCTTGACACATGACCTTCTCTCTCTTTTGTGTTAATACTTATCTTCAATGTCAATTCCATTGTCCACTCTCTGGCTACTTTGGAGATATCGTGAGTGTTACTCATTAAATGTTCCCTCTGCATCTAGCAACGTATCTAGTTCAAATATTCTGGTGAATAAATAGTAATTAAATGAAAAAATGAATCAGTTAAGAGCATATCTTTAGATAACTACTTGAGATTTTTTTCTCAGGCAAAGAGATTCCAACTATTTAAGTGCATCGGAATTAAACAGCATTTTAACATCTGTGAGCAATTTTGAAAGAAGTAACAAATAGCAGTTTCTATTTTTACAAATATAACTGAGGTTAAATGAAATATACCAAGTAAAAAATAACTTCATACTAAATTGGCTAATTATGGGTGAAATTGGTCATTTATGCTTTGACAATGATCAGAGACACTCTTGTAAACTATGCCTCTTTAATGAATAATAATGCCATTATATAGCTTTATGCTTTCATTTTAGCATTTGAGAACAGTTCACAAATACACTAATTAATCTTTGCAATGGTACTGTATTCCTACATTACAGGCCAATTCAAGAAAGTAAATCACACAACAGATTTCAAAAGCATAGGAAAAATTCTTGAATGCCTAAGGAAAAAAACTCTCTACCTGCTGTACCTTGTTTATATATGTTTTTATAGTCTTAAATAGATTTTTAATGTGGAATTGAAATGAAAGGATATAACATGGAATCAATATACTTAATGAGCAGTCATTTTAACATTGCCTAGATCTGTCATGTTTCTCTAGCAGTTCACTTTACCCTCTAATCACTATCCAAAGACAGAACCAGTTTCTCAGAGGTAGCTATTGATAATTGCTTTACAAATCCCTCTCCAGCTTGTTCCATAAACAAGTTAACCTGATCAGTTCTTCATGACGTTCGTGATACAGACCCTATCAACATGGCAACTGTCATGTGACTAACCCACCCATCTGTCTGCTGTCCATCACCTGATGTCAGTACCTGTGTGTACCGGCCCTCCGTGATGATGTGTAGCAGACCACCATAGAATCACCTTAACGACCTTCCCCCACAGAAGGGAGAGTTTAAAAAGGATTCGACTTCAAGCAGCCAGTGACCATTGCTTTGCTAAGCTATGGTCTGACCATGTGGCTCATTGAGCTATGGTCGCCATGTTTTTTAGCTTTGGCTCCCTCCCCTACCTTTGGGAGGTGAATCTCTTCTCTCTTGAATTTACTTTCTAAATATACTATATTTTCTAATCTAACTTCTGTGCAATTCTTTGCATCTTTCATGTGGCACTGGATCACACAACTCCATCCCGGTAAGATATATTTTAACCTAGCATAAAATATAAACGGAGTTTATTCTTTTCATTATTTTACTTAAATCATATGCATATTTATGACTTAATTCCTTTATTTGGGGGCATTCTTTATTGTGATAAAAATATACGAAATGTAAAATTTATAATAGCTGTTACAGTAGCCCCCATATTGTTTAATTAATTTAATGAATACATTAATACATTGTCTTTGGTAAAACAGAAATAAGTTCAATATTGTCTAGTCCCAGAGTTTCCTCTCTCATCACAGTATAATGGCATTCCATTGTTATAGTTCTTGGCCTGACCTCTTCCCTGATTTTCAGATTCATGTTTTGAGCTGTATACTTGCATACCCAATAAGTGCTTCAAACTTAACATGTCTAAACCCAGGAAACCCCAGGATTCCTAATGGTAGAGTGGCTATCTAGTTCATAAGCTCATCTTTTGTTTAGATTAAATGTTTGCCTGTTGTTGTTAGAGGTAAAGAGTGGTCAATGGGCAAATGTTACTGGAACCCAAAAGCTTTTCGAGACACTTCTTAGTACTGTCAATGGTGTCTAAGACACGTCTCTTTAAAAAAACATGATGTTTATTTATTTATTTTTAATTGACAGGTAATAGTTCTGTATATTTGAGGTACGATGTGATTTTTTGATCTATGTGTGTATTACAGAAAAATGTGATCAAGCTAATTAACACATCCATTTTTTTTTTTTTTTTTTTGAGTTGGAGTCTCACTGTTACCCAGGCGGGAGTGCAGTGGCACACTCACATGGCCACCCCTGCATCAACCTATTGGTCTCCGGTGACGATCCTTCCACCTCAGTCTTCTAAGCAGCCGAAACTACAGGTGCGTGCTACCATGCCTGGCTAGTTTTTATTTATTTATTTATTTATTGTAGAGACAAGGGTTTGCCAAATTGCCCCGGTGGGTCTGGAACCCGCAGGCTCAGGCAATCCGCTCGTCTCGGCCTCCCAAAGTGCTGGGATTACAGGCTGAGCCACCGAGCCCGGCCAGCCATTTTTTTCTTTTAAGTTTGAATCTCACTCCGTCACCCAGGCTGGAGTACAGTGGCACACTCACGGCCACCCCAGCATCGACCTGTTGAGCTCCGGCTATCCTTCCACCTCAACCTTCCAAGTTGCTGGAACTACAGGCACACACTACCATGTCCAGCTAATTTACTTATTTATATATTTATAGTAAATGTGAGGTCTCGCCAAATTGCCCAGGCTTGTCTCGAACCCGCGTCCTCTGGCAATCCACTTGCCTCAGCCTCCCAAAGTGCTGGGATTACAGGCCGAGCCACCGAACACATCCACTGTTTTGTGTGTACGGTGAGAACATTATGTTTAAATATACTATACAGTATTATTAACCATATTTCACCATGCAGTGCAATGGATTGCTAAAGTTTGATTTTCTGTACCAAATTTGTTCTTCTTCATGTGTCTGTTCTAGCCAAAAACCCAGGAGACATCTGAATTCCCCTTTCCCTGGCTTGACCTGTTGATTGTTTCCAAACCATATACCCTAAATCCACCACTTCTCTTGATCTCTACTGCTACCATTATCTAAATTTAATCTACAGAATGGCTGAGGTGGAAGGATCACCTGTGCCCAGCAGATCAAGGCTGCAGTGGCTGTGAGCAGGCCACTGCACTCCAGCCTGGGTGACACAGTGAGACTCTGACTCAAAAAAAAAAAAAAAATAATTGAATCTACCACCAGTGTTTTCTACACTCCTATCTGGTCTCCCTGTTGCCATTCTGGCTCTTCTTATTTCCTAATCACGAACTCACATGCTCCATCAGGTGCATTCTCCACACAGCAACCAATTATGTCTTGCCAATCTAGTTTCAAACTGCACTATAACAAAGAACCAGCATAAAACAAAACAAAAACAAAACACCTCCGTCAAACTTTACCTAGGGCTTTGGGAAAGGTCAATGTTTGCATTTCAAAAATGTTCCTCTTTGGAGTTGGAGAAAATAAGTATTCAGGGCTGAATTTCAACAGCTTTCTTATTTATAAACCAGGTACACTTTGCTAATTTGCAACAAAATTAAAAGAGAGGTTTGGCAATAAGTGTACTTCACATTGTGAACTCTAAAAACAAACAAGACCTATTGTCTGCCAAAGTGGTTTTGCTGTTGTTGTTATTTATGATTGTGTATATTTGGATGATTTTAAAAGACAACCAGGGAAGTCCCAGGCAGTTCAATATTTAAAAATTTGTCTTCTTTGAAAATAATACATGAAACTTGGAAACTGGAAAAATACATTTACAATAATACTGAAGTAAATAAAAAACTGAGAATTGCCCAATTAAGGTTTATATGAAATTATTTTAAAAAAATAAACGGAACTAAATTATATCTTTATAATGTATAACTTTTAAGCATTGTTTGTGTATCTTCTGGTTGGTTTATAAGTAGAAGAAATGCTGTTTCGTTCACTATTGTGTTCCCATATTTCACAAACAGATGAAGTTCAGAGAGTAACAAGATTATGTAACGGCATACATATAATTTTACAATGTCTATAGAATTTACATCTTTGGACTCTCATGCCTAAATTTAATTTCCCATTGGTTTATTTATATCATCTCCGCCTGACTTTTGTGTTTTATATCCCAACTTACTTTTCCCACAGATTACCTTAGGTATATTATTACTCTATACAACAACAATAATCTGTTCACTATCGCCACTTCTTACTGCTTAATAATCTTTGTAATTATTTTACCACTTTTCTATTTTTTGTTTTGTAATACCTATATTAAGGCAAGGGAAAGCAAAACAATCCTAAATTGACAAAGTACTTTGAATAAATTTAGTAGACTTTGGTATAGCCAAGCATGGATCTCTGAATAAAGTTACCAGCTTTGAGAAATAAATCCAACAACTTTAAGTATTCTTTTCTTTACTCTGTGCTTTATAAAACTTGATGATAAAAGTGTTTGTTTACTACAGAACTAGAAGTTATTTGGATAAAAGTATTGCTGGTCTGGGATTCATGCTTCCCCAAGCAATATTGATTTGCTGGGGAATTTTTTCCCATTCTTATTCAGTGTTTTTAATTTAAAATGTTTTATTTTATTTTTATTTTTATTTTTTGAGTTGGAGTCTTACTCTGTCACCCAGACTGGAGTGCAGTGGCCGCAAAATGTTTTATATTTATGTTGCTTTTTCCTGATGCTTTATTGAATTAATTCTATATTTTCCATGCCATAGCAACTTCTGTACGAGTATGGCCCAAACTGTCAGATTACATTATTCAGTGTTCCTTTGCCCATCCCAGATCCTTCAGAGGTAGCTATTTTTACACATTCTATTAGACATCATGATTTTTAGGGGGTTTTTGGGGTTTTTTTTGAGATGGAGTCTCACTGTGTCACCTAGACTGGAGGGCAGCGGCATGCTCCCGGCTACCGCAGCCTAGACCTGCTGGGCTCAGGCGATCCTTCCGCTTCAACCTTCCAAGTAGCTGGAACTACAGGCACGTGCCACCATGCCAGGCTAATTTTTTTGATTTGTTGTAGAGATGAGGTCTTGCTAAATCTCGAACCTGCGGGCTCAGGCAATCCTCTCACCTCGCCCTTCCAAAGTGCTGTGATTATAGGCGTGAGCCACTGTGAGCAGCCTAGGTTTTAATTTTAAAGAAATGTTCCACATCTGAGCTCTCTGATATACCCTGAGTTATAGTTATGGTTACAGTAACAGTCAGATAACTACTTAGGAAAAATAACTTTATAGTTTGAACATGTTTTCTCCATTCTTCCATGTTAATTTTTTCCAGTTCGTGAATGAAAACGAGATTAGTATGCTTTTACTCTACAGCCAGCATAGAAATTTCTGCTTCAACATTGAGCTGTTCCCTTTAGCTTACACGTCTTCTTCTCAAGCACTACGTGCAAGGACTTGGAATATAATTGGCAATTTTGCTGATGATGAATAAAGCTGAGTAAATAACGATGTCTTTTGCTATTCTACAGTGCTTACAGTAAAAAGAAATGGCTCAGTGACTAAGAGTAGATGAAACATGAGTTACATAAACATCCCCTAAGTTCCTTGGTAGTTATATCTCTTTAAAAAGATATAATGGGGCTGGACGTAGTGGCTCACAGCTGTAATCCCAGCACTTTGGGAGGCTGAGGCAGGAGAATCGCTTGAGGCCTGGAGCTTGAGACCAACCTGGGCAACATAGTGAGACCTCATCACCATAAAAAATGTTAAAAATATATCATAAGATGACTTTTTCCCTTATCAAAAAAAAAAAAAACCCACAAAAAACTGTATCTGAAAAAATGTTGACTTTCTGCTATCAACATCAGGCATGTATGCAATTAATCTCTTTCTATGTGCCTGATAATGACATCTAATATTTAACAGAGAAAGGCAAAACTGGTTGAGTATAACTTAATGCCAAACTTGACATCTTTTCTTCCCTCCCAGATGCCACTACAGCTCTGCCTCAGTGTATCTCTAGATCCTACCACTTACCTCATTCCAACAACTTTTTTCAAAATCTGTTGACATAGCTGGGCTCGGTGGCTCAGCCTGTAATCCCGCGCCTTGGGAGGCTGAGGTGAGTGGATTGCCTGAGCCCGCGGATTCGAGACTTGCCTGGGCAATTTGGTGAAACCTCATCTCTACAATAAATCAAAAAATTAGCCAGGCGTGGTAGCGCACACCTGTAGTTCCAGCTACTTGGAAGGCTGAGGCAGAAGGATCGCCAGAGCCCAGCAGGTCGAGGCGGTGGTGGCCAGGAGTGGCCACTGCACTCCAGTTTGGGCGACAGAGTGAGACTCCAACTCAAAAAAAAAAAAAAATCTGTTGACATAGGCTTACATGCTTTCACTGAAAAAGCTTGGCTTCTGAAGGCAGCCTGTGAGTTTTGATAGAAAGAGGATTTGAAAGCATTTTACTAAGATACCCTCACAACAGTTTTGGCAATAGGAGCGCTAAAGGAATATATTCACTTAAAAACAACTTTTTCCCAAATAGTAACTTTCAAAGGGTAGTCCAACCAGGCAACCAACCAATCAAGCACTTGTTTTTGCTCTCAGCCAACTGTAATATAGAAAATAAATTAATTGATAGTAAAAATTGCTTCCAAATATAATTTAATCAACTGTAATCCTAGTGGTATTACTTAGAATAAAAACATATGAAACTTCTTTGTTATCATCTATTCTTTTATAAGCATACCTATTGGAATCATTGCTGTTTCCAGTGCTTAATCATCAAAATCAAAACAGTCAAGAATCTATCATCACTTTTATATATGAGATATTGTGTAATAAGTGCTAGAGATGATGCCCCCTAACAAAACAAAATGGAGCAAAGGATATGATTTTCAGTTAGGGATGCATCTATGCTATTATCAGTTCTGTCACATAATAGTTGAGTTTGTAGATCACTAGAGCCACTTAGCCAATGAGCTGTAACTGAGTGTTTCTGTGGTATTGAAAGGTAGCAATCCCAGAAGTGTTGTCAAGGAGTTTACAGCTTAATTGGGGAGACAAAGGATCCAAAAATTAACAAAATATTTCAAGAGTTAAACAAGAAAGATGACTTCGATCTTTAACCAGGAAATGATAGAGGCCCTTGCTATCTCTAGAATGTATTTTAAGATAATTTTCTTAAAAATAATTATTACTTATATAATTTTTTTTTTTTTTTTAGTTGGAGTCTCAGTCGCCCAGACTGGAGTGTAGTGGCCGCTTGCGGCCACCACAGCCTCGACCTGCTGGGCTCCGGCGATCCTTCCGCCTCAGCCTTCCAAGTAGCCAGAATTACAGGCGCGTGCTACCATGCCCGGCTAATTTTTTTGATTTATTGTAGTGATGTGGTCTCGCCTGCCCAGGCGGGTCTCGAACCCGCGGGCTCAGGCAATCCACTCACCTCAGCCTCCCAAAGGCGCGGGATTACAGTCTGAGCCACCGAGCCTGGCTTACTTAATTTTAAATATAGAAATGTATAGCTGTTATATCTCTCCCTAGTTCTGACTCTGGCATTTTCTTAGACCTGTGATTTCCTAGAACTGGGGACAACAGTTTAAGGGAAAATATGTGGGCCCATTCATCTTGCTTTTTTTGTTCTTTTTGCGCATTGCAAAGTCGATTTTAGAAATAAAATAAATACTAATTGTGTTAGTATAAAGTTTGTGTTTCAATCAGACTCATGCAAATCATAGATTTTTAATCTAGTACCAACTTTTACGAGTGTTTCGAAAGGATTATAAGAAAGCATTGGGTACAGATAGAACATTCTTTCCCTGGAGGAACCTGAAATAATCAGACAAGTCTCTCCTAAACATCCCTGTTGCTTCCCATTATGATGTGTTTTGGTTTCACATTAACAGGCAATTTTAAAAAAAACATAGAAACACTGACATTGAAGGGAAGTCATTTCAGTCTCAAAAGGCTTCCATTTTATAATCTGTGTTAATTACAAAAATAGAAAAATATTCATGTAACTATGCTCCATTCTCCTGCCAGCCATGACCCATAAATGCATCAATTCAGTGTTTATTTACAATAAGCAACCTTGCCAGACCAAACATATTCTACTAAAAACATTTTATAGTTAAAAACTTTCAGGTATCTTTCTGCTAGTTAAACACTATTAACAAGATTAACAAGAAGGTCTGGGAAGTCATTAACATGTTTGTAAGAGGGGGGGATCTGTTTCCCCCCACATCCTCCTGGGATTGAGTTGCAGACCTGTTGTTAATACCTTCCTTTCTCTCTCTCTTTCTTTCCTTCTTTCGCTCTCACTTCTCTCTTTCTCTCTGTGTATGTATGTATATGTGTGCATGTATTTTTATAAATATATAAGCAAAATGCTCACAATTTAAAAAAAATTGTAAGTATAAAGATATTTCCACCTTGAACTTTTGCTGTGCCTATCCAGGCTCTCCTGCTCCATCTAAAGTTTATTCATCTCTATTACTTGGTAGGTTTTTGGCAGAAAACTTCCTGCAGCATTGATATAAGTAGGAGGGGGGAAAAAGAATTAATCTGGCCTTTATTTGATAAAGAGTTTATACTTATAGATTAGCACAGGTGGACTACATCTTCAGATAGAGATTTTTCTTAATCTTCAGAAAATTTTATTTTTTTCTCTTCAAAAGCATATTAACTGCCCAAACTGGTTTTGTGATTTTGAGTCATTAAAAGAGAAAGTATAAGAGATAATTCCTTGCCACCATGTAGTTATAACAACAGAAAATACAGAATATCATTCTTCAATAAGACAAAATATTCTACACATAATACATGGAGTGACCCAATGCTCAATGTTTGGGGAAGTCATGGCTTATAGTCACAGGCCATATGCTTTTGCCTAGTAAGGCTAGAACCATAGACCCGAGGTTTAAGGGAAGGAGGAGGTGGTGTTAAATGTAAAAATATGCACAAGCGTTGCAACAGCTTCTGTAGAGCTGTTCTAGTACACCTAAATTGACCACAGTCTACCTTTCAAAAGACTTTCTGTTGGGAGTTTGTAGAGAAACACATTCTCTAGCATCTATTAAGTTACTTGTCTTAGCCATACTCTTATCTTGGGGAAGCCCTGATGGAAGTGGTAGAATATGACAGAATTTTTTTTTTCAGTCTACAGGAAGGTAGAAAAGTGCTTCCATCAGGACTGACCAAGTTTTTGTTTCATTTTGGCTTTTGTTTCCCTTTATTGACCAAAGCGGCAAACAGTGACTTAGGTCTCTGCAAGACAGTAGTGATAGAAGAAATTGATTGGGTGAATAAGCCAAGGAAAAACCATCAACAACACAGGGAAGAAATAATAGGGTAGTGCTGGTGATGCCTGAGATGGCAGCCTCACAGTGGTGGATTAGCCACACTTAGTTATACTAAGGGCCAGTTTTCCATCAACAATACTAGGAGTTGAAACAGCTGGAAGCAACAGCTGAGATAATGATAGTGATGATGATGATTTTAAGTAATTAATTAGTATAAATTTATGAGGTACTAGTGCAATTTTGATACATGGATATATTGAATAGTGGTGAATTCTGGGCTTTTAGCATATCAGTCATTTGAATAATGTACAATATACCCAGTAACCAATTTGTTATCATCCACCCCCTCCCACCTCCCCACTCTTCCAAATCTCCAAAGTCAATCATTGGAATAATGATGATTTCAAATATCAGTTCTCTTGCCATTTATTAGAGTGACTTGGGTAAGACCTTTTTGAGTCTCAGCTGTTTCTTCCTTACTGGATAATATCTGGGGTTGTTATGTGGATTAAATGGGAAGATACAGATGAAACACTCAGCCCATCCTCTAGCACATAGTAGGCACACATTAAACTTTGCTTTTCTTTTTGTCTAGGAGATTATAAGGACTGTAACTATGAAATGCACCCTTTGCAGAAGGCTCAAGACCAAGAAAAAGTGACCAAACCAAAAGGAAGCAACAGCAAAAAGATTCCTTCTAAAACAACAAAGAAGCGAGTTAAAAATTACATGTTGTGCTGACTACCTGACATGCAATAGCTTTGGAGACCGAGATGGATGTGGATAAACTGAAGAAGAAAAACAGAAAAGCAACTGAAAGTTTCAGGAAGAGTACGAGGCTTCTCAGTTTCATCTCCCCAGGAGTTAATGATATCACAGAAGATGTGATCATTTGCTGAATGCTGACAGTGGGCCAAGCCCCTTCTAGGACCTGTTCTTTTTTTTTTTTTTTGAGTTGGAGTCTCACTCGGTCGCCCAAACTGGAGTGCAGTGGCCGCTTCCGGCCACCGCGCCTCGACCTGCTGGGCTCCGGCGATCCTTCCGCCTCAGCCTTCCGAGTAGCCGGAATTACAGGCATGTGCTACCACGCCCGGCTGATTTTTTTGATTTATTGTAGAGATGAGGTCTCGCTGCCCAGGCGGGTCTCGAACCCGCGGGCTCAGGCAGTCCACTCACCTCAGCCTCCCAAAGGCACGGGATTACAGGCTGAGCCACCAAGCCCGGCATAGGACCTGTTCTTAGGAGCTTTCCAGGCTTCTGAAAAAGGGAGAGTTTTTTTTTCTATCTTGTAAAAGGATTTTAAAAATCTGCAACATGACAGCACTGATTTATACAATACACTCACAATTTATTTTTTAAAAGAAGAAACGAAAAATATATGCACATGAGGAAGAGAGAAAGAAGGGGGAAGAAGGGAAAGGGAAGGAAGGGGAGAGAGAGGAAAGAGACAGCAGAGAGTGGAAGGGGAGGGGAGGGGAGGTTATGGGAAGGGAAGGAGAGAGAGACAGAAAGAGACAGAGAGAGGAGAGAGAGAACGTGTTAACTTTATTCCCTCTCCCTAATCCCTACTTCCCCACTCTATTCCCTGAAACTAGGGAGGAGAAGACTGGATGGGATTTGGAGTTTCCCCACTGAGAAAGGAACATTTTCCTTAGCCAGTTTAGTGTTCGAAGGACTAAAGCTCTAAGGAAATTATCTGAAGGGGGGAGGCAGCTCAGGGTTATTAAGTTATTTTAAAATGTTGTCTGGGCTGTTGCTGCTGACCTTTGTGAAGGGAACAGGATGCTGCTTCCCAGGGGACAGGATAAGAAGCAATTAGAGAAGCCTAGGAGAGGCTCAGGAATGTTTGGGAATTCACACATATCCCAAATTATGTGGGAACTCTAAGAATGAAAATAAACTAATTTGATCAGGGACATATTTGAGTCCTAGAAAATATTCTAAATATGTAGCTCATACTGGCTGTATCTCTATAACTGTTTTTTTCTTAAAAAACCCAACACTCAGTATGTAGTAGAGGTCAGTTAGACTTCAAACCAGTTTCAGAGGAGAAAGGGGAACCAATTAACATTTCTTGAGTGATATTCCTTTTGTGCCATAAAGTAGAATGGATGTCAGGTTAAGGAAATTGCTCAAATAACAGTCAGAATATGTAAAGTGGGTTTCAAATGTAGATATATTTGATGCGACTACCGTTCTTTTCCTACCACGTAATTATGTAAGAAAGTTAGAAAAATAAAGCAAATAAATATCTGAAATAATTTACTCTTCCTTGGGAAGAACTGACCTGAAATATGTCCTATGTTCATTCTCATATTCCTAAAAGTGCCACAAATGAGGCAGGGGATACCTATGCTATACCGTGTGTATAATATTAGAGGTTTTTTTTGCCTGTACACAATATTGTATTTTAGTTACCACATATATATGTAATGTATATATTTTGCCACTCGTTGGCATTATGTATAGCATATAGAATGTTACAGCATTTTCTGGAAAATGAAAGTTTATTGTCTGTGATATTCTCTTAAGGCTCAGTGGCTAAGGGCTAAAAGGTATATTTTGAAGGAATATATACATGAGAAGGATCTTACCAGAAACAGCACAAAAATATATACTATATGGTGCATTCATACTTTATGAAAAACTTAGCAAAAATTCAATCAATTTTCTAAATAAATGTCAGAAGACTTTAAAGTTCTATTGACCACTGGAAAACCAGAACATATATATGTCATGGTATATTCATATTTTATGAAAGACTGCCAAAATTCAAACAATTTTCAAAATGAATGTTAGAAGACTTGTATCATTCTTAGAATAGTAAGGTATCAGGAATAAGAAATGGGGGAATGTTTTCTAAGTCAATATCTTAATCCAGCTTCATGAATGATAGTTAGAGAATATAAAAGATCCCCATTCTACTGAAACAAACAAAAAAAGCCAGAGCTCAAAGTGTTCTTGGGCATTACCTAGTTCAACATCCTAATTATTAAAGGAGAAACCCGTCCCAGATAAACCAAGTTATTCTCTAATCATATTGTTAGAAAAGGCTGAACAGAATCTGGAACTCAGGTTTTGGTATGCACCATTCAGACATGAATGCTAAGGATCGTCTCTAAGGCACCAAACTGTAGGAGATATGAGAAACTCTATCAAAGACTCAGCATGCTTCCTAACATTAAAGTTGATGTCTAGAGGATATGAGTAATATATTTAAGTGATGAATCTAAATTGACACACAAACACTAGAAGATTTTTTGAAGGTAAAAGGAATCAGGAAACTGAAAAGCTCATAGATTTACTGACATATGTTCATTCATTCATTCAAATATTTACTGAGTATCTATTATCAGTGAGGCACTATGCTAAAAAAGAGGTACAATACCCATTCTCATGAAGTCTGTCATTTTAGTCATTATATAAACCAGCTTAGGAAACGACAAAGGATGTGAGGATGTGAGTTTTTTCTTTATTTTATGAACCTATGAGACACGGACAATACCAACATCTAAATCTCCCAACAAAGTCTACAAAACTAAAGGCCAGAATCAGTACTCTGCCTAACACTATGGCATCCCTTTCACTCTCTTTCAGTTAATATCTTAACCTGAGTTGTTTTCATGATTATATCATCAATTATGCATTACTGACTATTCCTTCATTGTGGTTCCAGAGCTTAATGAGACTCAGCTAATGTGACCTTTGAAGCCATCAAACAGTAGAGGAGAAAGCACAGCAGAGAAGACTGACCTCTGGGTTATCTTTGTGTACTAAACCCTTTTGAAAAGTCAGAGCACCAGGCTTTTGGCAGTGATTTCAAAAATTTAATTACTCAGAGATATTCACCAGCATCCTCAACGACTGACAGCTCAAATTAGACAGCTGAGTCTCTGTTATATCCACTTCCTATCATCAATGGTGCTAAACAGTTAAGTAAAAGGTTTAATATTATTTGTCCTTTCTATCCTGATAAGATTGATGGTGCAATAAGAATCCTCAAGGGCGATATGAAGATTCATTTTCACTTCTCTGGAAAACTGTCACAAACAATTTCTATTTCAAAGTCAACATTCATAAAATCAGAGAATATCAGGACTGGAAATGACCTGTAATACCATGTGATTCTACTTCTTTAAGTGACAGAAGGAGAAACTGGGGCCCACAGAAGATAAGTGAGTCACCACTGGTCAAACAGTTAACAGCAAAGCTGGAACTAGATTTTAAGTCTTCTGATGCCTGATCTATTTAAAATTTCTACTATTTAATATTGTCTTTGTCACCTGTTAAAAGGTATATTGTGAAGGAAAATATACATGAGAAGGCCGTTTACAGAAATAGCATGGAAAAATATACTATATGGTATATTCATATTTTATGAAAAACTGCTAAAATTCAGCCAATTTTCAAAATGAATGTCAGAAGACTTGTATCATTCTTAGAATAGTAACGTATCAGGAATAAGAAATGGGGGAATGTTTTCTAAGTCAATATCTTAATCCAGTGCTCTTTATAATAAGAGCCCATCTCATTGTCAGAAGACATATCTACTGCAAACCAGCCAACACAGAGTTATTTATCATGTTGATTGCTGTTCAAGCTAAGACATGACTAACCACTGCTCCCTCTGCATATACATATAGGTACTGAAATAGCAATCAATGATTCAAAGGAACAAATCAACCAACCAAAATTTGAATTGGGGCCATTCCTGGCACAAATAGGAGCTAGAGCAAGAATGAGGGCAAGATATGCTTTAAACATGGAGGGTGTTTGGAATCTGAAACATTGCCCAGAAAGTAGTAACATGAGGGGGGATACTCTCAAAATGGGAATTTATTAAAAAAGTGTATTTAGCTGGGTTCGGTGGCTCAGCCTGTAATCCCGCGCCTTTGGGAGGCTGAGGTGAGCAGATTGCCTGAGCCCGTGGGTTCGAGACCCGCCCGGGCAGCGAGACCTCATCTCTACAATAAATCAAAAAATCAGCGGGGCGTGGTAGCGCGCGCCTGTAGTTCCGGCTACTCTGAAGGCTGAGGCCGAAGGATCGCCGGAGCCCAGCAGGTGGAGGCTGCAGTGGCCGGGAGCGGCCACTGCACTCCAGTCTGGGCGACAGAGTGAGACTCCAACTCAAAAACAAAAACAAAAAAAAGTGTACTTATTGTTATATGTTTAAACATCAGTCACCTTTAACGTACTCTTGGCTTAATGCAATACACTTAGTGAGATGCTTTTTCCACTGCTCAAAACAGTTTTTTTTTTTGAGTTGGAGTCTCACTCTGTCGCCCAGACTGGAGTGCAGTGACCGCTCCCGGCCACCGCAGCCTCGCCTGCTGGGCTCCGGCGATCCTTCCGCCTCAGCCTTCCGAGTAGCCGGAATTACAGGCGTGCGCTACCACGCCCGCCTGATTTTTTGATTTATTGTAGAGATGAGGTCTCGCTGCCCGGGCGGGTCTCGAACCCGTGGGCTCAGGCAATCCGCTCACCTCAGCCTCCCAAAGGTGCAGGATTACAGGCTGAGCCACCGAGCCCGGCTCAAAACAGTTTTTAAACTTGTCAACTTCGATGCCTTTTAGTGCTTCTGCCATTTTTTGTTTCACCTCTTTCACATTGGCAAAATGTTTCCCCTTGAGAACTTTTTTCATCCTGGGAAATAAAAACAAAGTCCCTCGGAGATTGGGCAAGGGATTCCTGCTGTTATTTAGTAAAAAACATTCAGTGAGGTGTGGCAGGTGCATTGTCATGGTGGAAGAACCAGTCAACCTTTTCAAAACTTCCAGATAAAATCTTTGGTTGACTGATCTGGAGAAACAAATTCCAAGTGTACTGCAAGGGGCCCATCCTCCACAAGATATTTCTGGTTTTCTTTTGGGTTCCCCCTTGTAGAGGCAGTACATTGTGTGGTGTGTGTGTGTGTGTGTGTGTGTGTGTGTGTGTGTGTGTGTGTGTGTGTGTGTGTGTGTGTGTGTGAGAGAGAGAGAGAGAGAGAGAGAGAGAGAGAGAGAGAGAGAGAGAGAGAGATATACACCGGTGGAGCGGGGAGAGGTGGTGTCAAGATTCAGATGCTACTAGAATTAGAAAACATTGGTGCTGAAATCAGAGCAGGATCCCAGAATGTAGACCATAAGATACAGAACACAAATACCAAAAGTTAAGTCTAGTCAGATGGCCACAGTTCCATGCAGAGGCAAATATTTGTGCTAGTTGAGCTATAGAAATAGTAGGCCATAAGAAGACAGGAGAGTCAGAACCCAAACCAGTTATCTTGCCAGCAGACACAGCAATAGTAATAATAAACATTAACCGAAGTGACTGATAACTTTATCCAGGGAGGTTTTATATCGCATTTTGCCAAGCAGGAACCACCAGAAAGTTGTGAGCGGCTTAGATGCAATAAATGGCTGTGGAAGCATGGCTGGGATCGAGAGTGGAGAGATGGGTAGATCAAAGTCCTCAGGCAATGTATATATAATACCCCAAATAACCAGCTGGCAAAGATAGACACTCCTTTGGACATGAGTTGCTTCTTAAGCACTGCACATAAAACAAGCTGAACACTTAGCAAGTTCCCCAGAACCCTATTTTTCATTCTTCTGTGAAGTGCTTCAGAGATATTTAGAAAGGGAACCTGATGAAATGCATAACGGCTGATTGAGTCAGCAGGTTTACTAGAGTTTCGTTAGTGAATTCCTCCCAATATTTAGCAACCACAGCGTCTTTGAAGGAGGAAAGGACCAGCTTGTCTAAAAATCAAATCCTTCCTAAGGGACAGCTGGCAGGAATATAAGGTCAAACACTTCAGCTGGTATTACAGAAAAGTAGCAGAAAACCAACCTTCAGCTAGAACTAATATATGTAGAAGAGGTTATGACCTCAATTGGTCTCCTCATTTCTGCACCAATGGGGGACAGCGAATAACATTTATTTTCTTCATGAGTGAGTGGAGACTAGAGAAAATGCTAACAAATTTCATAACCAATATTTGGGCTGTTCTAGTCACGACATCCAAGGAAGATATAACAGAGCTGGACAAGAGCCAGGGAAAAGCAACTAAGATGATCAAGGGGAAAGCTTATCTTTCAGTCAAGGACAGACCAAAAGACTAAAAAGGGTTAGAATTTCTCAGACTGGGAAGATGAAAATGAAAAGCATTAGTGGGTGGGTGTGAGGTTAAACTCGACTCTGGGTAAATATAAATGTATATAGTGGGTTCCAAAGCACTTAATTGGGGCCATTCCTTGAAGTTAAAGGATGCAGATTCAAGAGAAGTTCAAACATGCCTTTATTTATATAGAAGTTAATATATTTATTGAACTTATTATTCCTAAGGCAAGGCTGAGGTGGGGAATGGGAAATGTTTAAGATGTCATTGAATAAACTCACTACCAGTTGATTTATAATGCATTATAAAAATAGAAATAGTCATGATGAATCCTAATTTTTTAGGTGCAAATTACGAGGTTAACTGACAAAACAACCATTGGTACTCTCATCTGGGACAGAGTTCTGGACTAGTTGCCCTGTTGGTCTGACCCAATGTGATATTTATTATGCTCTTATTATGACATCTATGCTGGAACATCCTACACACAAGTTTGGGATTCTTAAAGTCTTTTGACAGTCCAGAACACATAAGAATAATTTTCTAACTTATTAAGAGAGCACGAGAGTCCCAGCTCTTGGCTCTGTTTGGTTTACCCATATGGGAATATGCAACATAAAAAGGTGAAAGAAATCCTAACAGAATGCAGCAGCTGGTTAAAGGCTATTATATTGAATTTTCATGAGTTTGACAGTAGGCCAAAAAACTACAAAATGGCAGAGAGTAGAAAAGGCAGTTGTAACAGGTTGAACATTGTTGGTGATTATTTTCTCAGTGGCAATGAAGGCTGTAATCAAATAACCTGAAAGAGATGCTGGTAGTACTAAGAGAGCCCCAAGGGAGAGGGAATATGAAAACTGTAACAATGATGTATGCTATGGACTAATAAACTAGACAAATATGTAGTCTGAAGTATCAAAATCAAGGTTCTTAGAATCATCTGAAAAGTTGGTGTCAGGTACCTGCACAATGAATATTTGTATATCTAACCCTGAATTGTACCCCACAATTTTAAAATAAAAAAATTAAAAAAAAAGAAAAGCTGGTGTTAGGATGCAGGCATAAACGCTGCCTGATTTGCAATCTAGAGCAAAATATGTTAATGACTTAAAATCTCAAAGATGAGTACACAACTAAACAACCAACTAGGAACTGTGCTATTGATATAGAAACCTCTTGTCATTTGGGTGATAATTTATCCTAGCACTGAGAAGAAAAAGTTAGAAAGCATTAAAAAAAAAAAAATAGCCAGAGAAGACACCTGGTTTTGCAGTTGGGCACGTGTGGCAAAACCTCTTGAATGGAAGTCAAGAAAAATAAGATAAGAAAGAGGAAAAATAGGGACTCTCTGAAGTATTGTCACTGTAAATTTATTATTATTGTTATTTTTGGACCAATATTGCATCTCAGATTATAAATGGCATTAGCCAGTGCTTGAAGTCCACTGAGCCTTGTACATCAAATTAATTTGCCTTCAATTAAATGTTTTAGACAATGGTGGTGGGCAATAATAAGATAAATGACAATAGTCTGTTTACTGACAATGTACATTTTATGAACATGTGTTTTCCCTATATTTCAGCTTAACATTTTAGATTTATATTGGAGAAATTATATAATTTTTAATTGCAAATAGAATACAATTGCAGAGAGAACTGCTTTCCATAAAGTTTCAGAAACGTATTTGAAAAATTATGTAATTTCCTCATTCCAAAGAACTGATCATTTCACAGGATTTTAAGGTCTCCATACTCACCTTTCTGCTAATTTTTCTGTCTGTTTTTCTATATTTCTTATCATTGAGCCAAGAAGAATAATAGTCTTAAATTATACACCAAGGTTTGAGCTCTTTATTTTTTTATTTTTTTTTTGAGTTGGAGTCTCACTCTGTTGCTCAGGTTGGAGTGCAGGGGCCTGCTCATGGCCATCCCAGCATCGACCTGCTGGGCTCAGGTGATCCTTCTACCTCAGCCTTCCAAGTAGCTGGAACTACAGGCACACACCATCACACCTGGCTAATTTTTTGATTTATTGTAGAGAGGAGGTCTCGCCAAGTTGCCCAGGCTGGTCTCGTACCCCAGGTTTAGGCAATCCTCTCGCCTTGGCCTCCAAAAGTGCTGGGATAATAGGTGTGAGCCACCACACCTGGCCTTGATTTGAGCTCTTTAAAGAGATACCTGGAGAAATTTGAATGAGTCGACAGGGCATATCTAAAGCTAATTAAACCGTGGAAAAAGAAAACTTCCATAGTTTTTTAAAATAAGAAGAATGTATATTATGTTAAAATAATGAATCGTAAAAATCAAAACATCTTGAACAAAAGCCGAAATCTTAGGATTGTGAGTTTGGATAAGACTGCTGAATGAGTCACACTCATTGAGACTTAGAGCCAAAAAGAACCTTAGATGTTCTCTATTCCAACTCTTTATTTTATAAATGAGAAACCAAGGTTTGTACAGGTTAAGTGATTTGCCCAAGGCTACACAATCAAATAATGACAAAGCCAGGAGTGTAATTCAAGTTTTCTTATTCACAGATCTGTGTCCATATCAATATCACCACAGTGATTATCAAGTACATGAAGGAGCATTCGACAAATAGGATTTGTAGCTGCTCTCTAATCCCAGGAGGAGCAACAAAAGATTAATTCACAGGGGAAAATTACAGCTTTCCAGGAATTTGTCTCCTTTTAAATTTTTGGACTAAATTCATTTCCATCTCCCCACAGCAGTGTAGTAGAATCTCTTGCAGTAGCTGTAATATCAGGAAGGAGAAGATGAATATTTAGGGAAAGGACATTCATCCTGGGGGGACCCTAGGAAACCATGTGAGACTTCTATTGAGCCCCAAATAGGTAATCATTTGAAGAATACTGACTTAAAGTTGACTTGAATTCTCAGGTGGTCCTAAAACCTCATCTACGAAAGGAGAAAATGAGTAAAAATAGTGTTTCAGATCATAAAGGAATTGTATAAAAGTGAGAGCTTTAATCTGTGATGACAAAGATACTAATGTAGAAAATCATTGTGAAGAGTTTGATAAAATGGTTCCGTTAAATGTACAGTGGATATAAAGCAATACAGTGCATGTTTAAATCAATATATTAGTTAATAAAACATGTTATTTTTAAAGGTACTTAAAATATGTAACTTAGAGTGATTAAATTAATCAGCTAAATAGAACAAAAAATTAAATGACATTAAAAAATTAAAGGCAGGATCAAAGTATATTAAAGAAGAATTTTTAAAGTTAAGAGATACCTTGTCTCAAATTAAATAAGACAAAGGGCAAACCATTTCCTAAAGGATGACTCTTTTCTTGAATAGCCAAGAGTACCTTCACTCTCATTCTTCTGCATTAACAAAATAGAGGCATGAGATCAAATTTCTTGAGAACTGTAGTAATGAAGATCTAGGATTGCTGTTATTGCTATAGAACTGAATTAAGAAGAATTGATGGGCAGTAGAAGAATAAAAACAGATTCAATAAAAGATGGCAGGTAGAAAAAAATGGAAAAACATTTAATATTTTCAGTGAGTCTCACGGCAGAAGCAAGTTCAAAGACTTCAGTTGGTATTCAAGACTATTTCATAACCTGATCATTTTAATTGTTGTTGAGGTAGCCAGTTCAAAGTTAAATTTAAGTTAGATTCTACTGCACGATTGATGAGAGACTGTTAAGCCATCATAATCACTCAATATCCTCTCCCCTCTCTCTTTCATGTTGACCCAATGTATCATAATTTAGATTTCATGCAATATCCTTCAGAAGGTACTTTCTAGCATGTGTATTCCTGTGTTGGACACAAATGATTTTAGAAAACAGTACCATTCTGTTGTTGGTAGGTGACAAATACTGAGTGCTATGTATCAAGTATGAACAACTCAGTTCCACAAATCTGGGACTGCTGATTTCCGCCTTTTAGATATAGGAAGTATTCATTCACCTAAAACAGTCTGTATACACATAACCGCAGAAATCTTCTCTCTGTGTCTAAAGAAAAAAAATGTGGAAAAACCTCTAAATATATGAAGTTGTTCTTGCAAATATTCACTCCCACTATCAATACATTTATCTGGAGCTTTGTGTTCTATTATGAAAAATCTGCCCCATATCACAAAACACTCATATATGCTGCATTAAATGATTTTTACTTAAAAGTGGTTCTCTACTGCATCAGCACATCTACAATGGTAATTTTAGCATGACTTTACTATCCAAGCTTCTTCAAGAAAAAAAGCAACAGGTATTGTAGGTCAGGCCAGTGTCACATTTTTAAAATAAATTCATTTGTGAATATACAGATTAGTCACAATCAATGTTCCTTTAAGAAAGTGATTCTTTCAACTTACTTGATATAGTAGGGCACTTTGTTTGGCGAGATGGCTCTCTCCCAGGGACCCTGGACAGAAGCTGAAGGGGGGGGGGAAAGAAAGGCAAGGAGGTCAAATTCACTGCAAACAGGAAAGACAACATTAATCTCCAGAATTACTATTTTACACTGATATTGGTCTGTTTGCTCAGTTGCCCATGAAGACAGGACGGATTAACCTGCTGTTCTGAAATTTTTGTCCTAATCTAAGTGAAATTGAACTCATTCAGGCACAGAGATAAATGCAAAGAAAAAAAAAAAAACCCTTTCCACTGCTAAACCTATGGAACAGATAAGAAACTGAATGAATAGAAGGAGTTTCTTGTATGTGTCTTCATTGGATGCTTTTCTTGTAACGCTTCCTGTTGCTGCTTCTCAATATCTTTTACTGTTTGATTGACTGAGTTTTATTAGTTTAGCAGCTGAAAAATCCCTCTGTGCTATATTTACATTTGAAGTTATTGAAACTAAAGTACTGTGCTTATCACTCTGGTATGCTTGTTTTCTCTTTATTTGGTTTAAGGAGAAGCCAAATTCATTTACCAATTATATGCTTAATTAGTGCCTCAAAATGTCAGCTGGCCAGCATGATCTTCTTAGAAAAGATAACCAAAAGTGATAGAATGGTACCAGATATCAGAGTGTAATAAAACTTTGGCGATGAGTAATGAGACCTACAGGTGAAATTTAATTTCACATACTGGGAATTTGTTCTATAATGACTTTATTGTGTATCAGTCAAATGAATCATCTTTACTACTTTTTAAAAAAATGTTTATGTTGAAGAGGTTGAGTTTTTTTTCTTTCTTAAAGCCGAACCTCTACAAATACCTTTTATGTAGGTAATCTGATTTTTTCTTTCTTTAAGACAAAATAATCTTGTTTAGGAGGCACTATAACCTTTCCATAACAATAAAACCTGTCTCCTGAATATAATTTTAGACACTAGAGTTTTAAGAAAGACAGAATATAATCAGAAATAGAAATATAAGAAGCATTATTATTGACATCTAGCAATTTTATGCGTATGTGCTTTTTTCTGAATTTTCATCCTGCTAATAATTGAAAGCACAGCTAATGCTGACCATTATTTCCTCCTATGAAAAGCTTTCTTCTAAATTAGTCTCACAGTAAATTCACTCCACAGCGTATTGAGATGTAAGAAAACGTCAAAGCTAATATATCCTTGACTACACTGTATAATATGAAAGAACAGCTTCTAATAAAAGTTAACTTCACCCACTGCCAGACAATTTAAGGGTAATGAAACTCCAGCTTTGTTTTATATAGAGTAATAGAGGAATCGAATCACCCAACCTTTAACAAGACATGCTGTTTGTACCTTGGAGATATGTCATTTAAACGATATAAGAAATAAATTTATATTTACGTGCTAATTATGCCTTTTCATTTTGGCAGACAGGAATTTTTAATATGGAGAGAAAAGACATTTGTTTAGCTGCTGTTTTGAAGTAGTCCCTTGCCTTCAATTTCTCTCTGTCCTTCCTCTAGTCTTTTCTTTTCCCTGTCCCTTGCCTTCCCTTTTTGTTTCTTCCATCCTTGCCTTTTTCATTCTCTGCCCAACTCTCCTCTTGTCCTTATTTCTTCTCTAGGATACAGCTTTCCTGTCCATATTAGTTCACAGAGTAAATAAGACCTGATTTAATAACATGAGTTGGACTCCCTGACCTACCTGGTCAGAGCCTGATGTTAAGGAAATCTAAAAACTCTAGCCCTATCTAGCAGGAGACCTGATGAGGAACCAGACATCATATCTCCTGGCTTCTCAGTGTACCTTCTTCTTAAATCTCAGCATCACAAAAGGAAGAAGATGATTCCAGAAAGCATTCAGTTCAGCCCTCACTGGCTGCGAAAGCCAAGCCTGTGAATTCGTAAATTGAGAAAAGACTGGCTATTCTTTCCTTAAAGGTCTCTATGGGCAGAGGCCTCACAACTTCTCTCATTATCCCTTTTCAGTTCTTTATCATTCTAATGGTCCAGAAATTCTTTCCAATTCAGAGGAAGCTGGATATGTCCTCTGGTCCCAGAAGAGTCTGTTTGTATTTCCTTCACTATTCCTAAGCATCTCTCAGAGAGAAGTGTGCTGAAGAGGTCTGCTGAATGCCCAGACTGGCTCAGGGGCTTTCTACATGAAGTGAAAAGCCTTCATGCAGGTAACCTAGCAAGGGACAGAGGAAAATCGGTGATGCCTGGCTGAGCTGATGGCAAGACCTATATCAAATGCATAGAGTTGACTTGGCAGTGTTAAACATTAAAAGGAAAAACGACAGCAAAACAATCCCGATTAAATGCCAGAAGAGTTATCAGAATATGCTTAAACTAAATAGCTGAAAAAAGTTTTAAATAATCTTTCAAAAAATTATAAATTCCAGATCAATATAAAACTTTAAGCTTTTGTAATTGAAATTCTTAATTCATCTTTTTGTTTCTTAAAAAAAATGCCATTTGTCTTTATGTGTAGCTATCACATAGGTCCAATGGTGAGATTCAGTGTATTATTTTCCCTGAAAGATGTTTTTTTCCCTTTGACTCACACTTTATAAATTCACCTAAGCAACTGCTTTGCAGTCATCATTTGAAACCCTGAAATTTTATACTCAAAAATGTCCTTGATGCAATAAAAAAAGAAGAAAATAACAGCCTCCTCCCATTCCTGCCCTGCCTCGTCATAACCACACACACACACACACACACACACACACGGGAACTTCTTGCTTTAGAAATAACACAATTGGATGATAGTTCTAAAAGATTGGATTCAGTGTTTCTCCTCAAGAGACTGTTAAAGGGTGGTCGGCAATTTCATTTAGGGCTGCCAGATAATGCTAGTCTTGCATCCATTCAAAAGTTGATCAAATATGTGCTAACTCTCTAAGTGTGCCATAGAATTATCATTTCATTTCTTGCAGTCGTCGATGCCAACGACAGCTGTTTCTTATCTCAGTGTACCAGTGGAAGCTTGTCATCCTTCACAAAGCTAGCCTATGTAATAGACACATACACATCTTTTATGCCTGATGTGTTCATTTTTAGTAGCCCATCAAAAGCAGATTTATCGGCAAATAGTTTTTATATGACACCAGGCTGTCCTTTGGTATTTTCTTATACAGATGTTTCTATAACTACTACGTGTAATTCCAATGCAGCTTTGTGATTCAGATTCTCGAGTGTAAAAATCATCCATTATCATATGGCACCAGCACCATGGGGGTATTGTCTATGGAATTTAAATAACAAACTACACATAAGTTTATTCCAAAACCAACCTCTGCATTTCCCTTCGCATTACAGATGCAATATGTTATTACGAGCAAGAAAGGGTAGCAATTCTACCTTTAAATGCTTTTCCTCCCTTGAGGTGACAGGATTCAATATTGTGCCCAAGGTGGTTTTGAAAATCACAAACACAGGCCACACTATTTAGGGGAAGTTTTTATTTCAACTGTTTTTAAATGCATGATGAACAGAATGTGCCAAGTGATGCACCCTGGTGTTAAGCCATATTTTAATCGACACAGGGGCCTAACCAGAAAATTAAAAAGAATGCTAATGTTATTTTAAGCCATGCCAAAAGAGCACTCTCTGGAATTCTGACTCAAATACATTTATTAATCTTTCTACTTTTCTCAGATTTGGTGGATTTGGAGTTTGATAACATAATGAGTCAAAAAAAAAAGTGGGGGTGGTTTAGAAAAATGAACAATATAGTATTCACTGGAGAAAAAATAGAAAACTCACCTCTGGGGTTAAGAAAAAGGCATTTTGCACTTGCCTCCTCAGTTGTGCTCTAATTCTAGCAATGGTTTATGCACACTTTCTATGTTGGTGCAACGAGCAATGTTTCTTAACCTTTTTCCCACTATCTCTGCACCTCACACCCCAGGAATCTTTTTAGACATTTTTTCTTCCCTAAACGCCTTACCCCTCATAAAATTTTAATACCACAGATATACTGTATGTCTGTTTATGGATTATATGTATCTGTGCTTTACAAATAAAAAGAGTTAGACTGTTTTTCATTTTCCAGGAACCAATTTTCACCCCCTTGGGGGCAATATCGCTCCCATTAAAAACACTTGATCTACAGGATATGGGGGCGGGGCCTGAGGGAAAGGAACAAAGAGTTATTGAAACTTTCTTTAAAAAAATCATCCAGCTCAAAATGACAGGAAAATCTCTTATGTGCCTGAAACATGACCTAAATTAGCTCATTTGATACTCATAATGACCTGTGAGGTAGGTATTGTTATTTTCATTTTGCAGATGATGAAACGGTTAAGATCCCATGAGATCAAATGAGCTAGTCAGGTCCTAAATCAGTAACAGATCCTAATTTTAGTTTATTACTCAAAATGAAATCAGATAAATAATTCAGGAAGTAAAAAAGAAAACAAACATACTGTATTTCTACTATGTGCCCTGCACTCAATGTTCTCTAATGTAATTTTCCCAAGCACCTTATGAGGTCATGTTATTCCATTGCTACAGATGGAGAAACTGAGGCTCAGAAATGTTCAGTAAATTAACCCAGGACTTGTAGCTAGTAAAGAGTGCATCTGAGATTACAACCAGGTCTTTCTATTCTTTGAGCTTCACTCTATGTTATCAAGTGTGGTACATAACAGATAATAAATATTTGCAAAAAACACAAGCAAATACATAAATCTTAAAAGGGATTGTATCATCATCTAGTTCAAGTTCTTTACATTTTATCTGAGATCTACATTTACCCTCTACATCACTTCCACAAAATGATTTTCCAGGAGCTGTTTGAACAACTTTATTGCTATCACATTGTGGAGGAGATCTTTCAAATTTTTCACAGCTTTAGTGACTATTAAAAACAGCTTCCTTTGATTCTGGTCAAAATCTGCTTCCCTATGATCTATAATTTCCATCATTTCGCTTGTTTTAAGTGTCCAAAATAAATAATCTAATCAGTTTCAGAGAAGCTAATTTTAAAAGAGCTAATCTGACGCTAATTTTCACTTGATAAAGATAAAAATAGAGCCCTAATTCCGAAAGAAACAAAACAATAATTAATATCACTTCACTCATAATGTAGCAATATTTTACAGAACACCTTTTCTGTATTAGGCACTGTACAAAGTGCTGGCGCAACTGCTATAAATAAGACAGACACAGGTCCCACCACTTTGCTCTTAATTTATGTCTCTGAGGATGTCTTTCAATGAGCACATCTACTATTCCAGCATTAAAACATGTTATTGTGCTCAACTCCAAGCTAGGTAGTTGCAGGCAGGGCTGAGGTGGCGTGAGATAGGATGAAGAAAGAGGTCCTAACATGTCCCATGCTCCTAAGGACATTATTTTAAATGGAATCAGGTTTTAAAAGAACATAGTGGGTTGATGCATAAGTTTGTAGCGTTTTTCACTTGCCCATGGAATGAAAAGGTCTCACGATGGTTGACTGGTTATAGTTAATAACATTTGCCAATTTTGGGGTTGACAGAATTGGATCATTGTGGATGAAAACATTTAAATACACTTCATAAAAAAATCATAAATAGACACTTCTCAAAAGAAAGCATATGAGCAACTAACAGACACATGAGAAAATGCTCAGCCTCACTAATAATCAGAGAAATGCAAATCAAAACCACATTGAGATACCATCTAACTCTGGTAAGAATGGTCATCGTTAATAAAACAAAAAACAACAGATGCTGGTGAGGATGCAGAGAAAAGGGAACACTTTTACACTGCTGGTAAGAATGCAAACTAGTTCAACCTCTATGGAAAACAGTGTGGCGATTTCTACAAGAACTAGGCATTTACCTTCCATATTACCCAGCAATCCCCCTACTGGGAATATATCCAGAGGAACTTAAATCACTCTATAAAAAAGATACCTGCACATAAATATTTATTGCAGCACTATTTACAATTGCATAAACATGGACCCAACCAAGCTGCACATCGAAACTGTACTGGAGAAAAAAATGTAGTACATATACACGATGGAATATTATGCAGCCATAAAGAAGAACAAAATTATGGACTTTGCAGCAACTTGAATTTAGAGTCTAAATACTCAGTGATTTATGACAGAAACAAACAACTGAGTACCACATGTTCTCACTCATAAGTAGACCCTGAACATTTACCATTCTACAATAAGAAAGGGATTGGCAGTAGCTGGAAACTGCTGGCGGAGGGCACATAACATTAATAACGGTACCTGTTCTCAAATCAGGCAAAATGAAGGCCAAAGGGAGGCCTAAACTTTACCTGTACGATGACCACTTGTAGAGACCTAATCCTGAATTGTACCTCATATCTTTAAAATACAAATAATAATAATAATAATAATAATAATAATAATAATAATAAATAGCCTTCATCAAAACCCAATGGTCTTCTCAAGCATGAAGCATCACTCAGGTCAAAGCGGCCCTCTTTGAAATGACAAAACCATTTTCTTGCCATGCTTTCCCCAATGGCATTCTTCCCATGCATGGCACAATTTTAAAAATTTTTTAAATTTTAGATTCGGGGGTACCCACACATATTCATTACATGGACATGAGGATTGGGTCTCAGGTGGCACAAATGCTTTGAGTCACCTCTGCTGCCTTTACTCCTCTATTAAACTCAAACAGAAGAATATGTTGGAAGTGTTCTTTTTTTTCCACTTGACACTCCATCTTCTTTAGCCCACAAATAGCACTAGCTTTATTCAAGTCTGCAAAATGCAAGGTATATTTACAAGCACAACATTGTTACTCCAAATGACAAATGATAAACTCCCAACACCTCAGTGTTGCCATGTCCAATACAAACACTATGAACTTATGCATCAACCTAATATAATGTATCAATCAGGATCCTGACAGGAAACAGATGGCACACTCAAATTGAGTAAGTTGCGGAGGGAACTCAGGAGGGTTATCTTTTTATTATTAATTAATTAATTAATTTATTTATTTATTGAGTTGGGAGTCTCACCCTTGTCACCCAGGCTGGAGTGCAGTGTGGGCACGCTCCACAGCCACTGCTGTCTCGACCTGCTGGGTTTAGGCAATCCTTCCGCTTTAGCCTTCCGAGGAGCTGGGATTACAGATGCACGCCACCACGCCCGGCTAGTTTTTTTGTGATTTTTTGTAAAGACAAGGTCTCACCAAATTGCCTAGGATGATCTAGAACCCACGGGCGCAGGCAATCCTCTCGCCTCTGCCTCCCCAAGTGCTGGGATTACAGGCTGAGCCACAGTGCCCAGCAGGAAAGGATATTGATAAAAGGGAGCCACTGAGCATGCGCACTGGGTAAAGAGGAACATGTGACAGTTTGGGTTAAGGGAAGCTGGCAGGCAGGGAGTCAGAGGAATAAGCTTTCTCACCTCATTCTCCATTTTCCATCTTCTCCTACCATAGTGGTCCACTGGCAGCTCACCTAGATCAACCTCCCAGGGCCCAGAGCAAGGCAGAGATGTGTGGAGAGTGAATGTGGAAGGGCAAAGTGTAGACACTTCCTTGTGCAGCTGCTATGGCAGTAGCCTCATGTCTTTCTGCAGGTTCTTTCTAGCTTCTTAGCTTATCCTGTGTAGCATGAATTGGTGAATTTCTCCAAGGCACTATTTGGAACACATTGCTCTCACTCAAAACCTTCTATAGCTCCCCTGTATATAAATGAATTTTTTTTTAGCTGGAGTCTCACGCTGCTGCCCAGGCTGGAGTGCAGTGGCACACTCACAGCCACCCCAGCCTTGACCTGCTGGGCTCAGGTGACCCTTCTGCCTCAGCCTTCTAAGTAGCCGAAACTGCAGGTACGCTATCACACGCGGCTAAGTTTTTATTTAATGTAGAGACGAGGTCTTGCCAAATCGCCCAGGCTGGTCTCGAACCCCTCTTCCCTGGTATCCAAGACCCTTTACATCCTGACTTTCCCTCACCTTTTTCTCCTAGTCATTCCTTACATGATCCCAGTGCTTTTCCTTGTCCTTACTTGCAGATCCCCACGCTCAGTGACAGACACATTTGCCTGTGTTATACCCAGTTCCCTTTTCTTTAGTAATAGAATTTCTAACTGTTGGGTAAAGCAATGTTCCCAAGGCTCATGCATGTCAGCTGAAGATATTTGGGTGAAGTTTCTGGGAAAGTTCTTTAAATATGGCTGATTAAATGGAGAGGTGGATTTTGTCCTTTTCCCATTCTCCTTCTTCTTGCCTGGAGCACAGTTGTTATGATGGACAGAGCCATAGGAGCCGGAGAATGGAAGCTGTCTAAGTTGCAGTCCTCTAGAAGTGGATGCTGAGACAAGGATGTGAGTGCAGGAAGTTTGGACAGTGATTCAAGGATGCACCAGTAGAGGAGTTGGGAAGTAAGACAGAAAAGTAAGAAAGCTGATAAAGCTGCATTGCTGTTTTGGTCATCTGAGGCTTGAGGCAGCTGGGGGCTTAGGTGAAGAACACACTTTAGAATGATCCCAGCTGGGGCGTGAGGAAACTGAGTTATTTGTCTACTATTGCTTGAGGGTTGCAAGGGTTGCTCCTGGAGTGTGTGTGCGTGCGTGTGTGTGTGTGTGTGTGTGTGTGTGTGTGTGTGTGTTTGTGTGGCGGGGGAGTAGTCATTCACTCCCTGGCATTTCTGGCCTCCTCCTTCCTGATGTTGGTGAGTAAGCGCCAATGGTCGGAGAAGGCCTTAAAGTCAGAACTGCAGGTGTGTGTAGTAGGCAGTCTAGGTCTGGTGTGCTTGGGCATGGTAAAATGCCAGGGCATATGAGCAGGGCCCTGACAACTTATACTACAGAAGCCATGTACTAAGAGTTGCTAAAAGAAAGATATGAGAAGTTTGTGTTCCTGATGAGTAAGAGCCACCATTCCAGCACATCTCTGAAATTCAATAGGAGAAACTTACAAGCCTCTCCTTTGTTTAGGTGGTTGTTGAGTCTTCTGTTACTTGTAGCCAAAACTGTTTCTCACTAAACTCCCCACCCTATCACTACCTACTCAAAACATCTATGGCTGCTCACAATATTCCTGGCTCAACTTGGATACTATCCCTCACATCATGCCTTTCTTTCTTCTTTTTTCTTTAATTTTCAATATTTCTTTTTCTTTTTGACTACAAAAACCAATATCATGATTGTAGAAAAGCACACAGAAAAAAATTCAAAATCCCCAGTATTCCGACCACTCAGGTGTAACATGCTAACATTTTCATTTATATCATTTCACTTACACACATATTTATTTTGTGAGATTGGGATTTTATTATAGACAGAGGTTTTTACACTGCCTTTTTCTTTTAAAATATATCAAAGGAATTACTTCTTGGCCTTTTGGCTAAGATCAAGTGTAGTATCTATTCTTATCAGTTTAAAATATATCAAAGGAAATATGAAAAAATTTTCCACTTCCCATATATTCTATAATTGGTTTTTGTTATTGAAAAAATTTACATATAGTAAAATTCAGTTTTTGTTTATACTGTTCTATTACTTTTAACATATGCATTGATTTACTTGACAACTATTACAATCAGGAGACAGAACAGTTCCCTCACCCCCAAAATTTCCTCATGCTATCCCTTTATAGTCAACTCTTCTTCCCCCTTCAACCCCTGGCACTCACTAACTTTTTCTCTGTTCATATAGTTTTGCCTTTTTCAGAATGTCATATAAATGTCAAATAAATACAGCACGTATCCTTTTGAGACTGCTTTATTCCACTCAGCATAATGGATTTGAGATTTATCCATATTGCTGTATGTATCAACAATTTCTTTTTATAGTTGCTAAGTAATATTCTATTGCATGGATGTACCACAGCATATTTACTCATTCAACTCATTTGTGTTAGGTTTTTGTATAAGCATAAGTTTATATTTCTCTAAGGTGAATGCTTAAGAGTGGGCTTGCTGGGTTACAACAAATTCTTTATAGTGAAACAACAGTCTATTAATGAACATGCCGTGATTTATTGGAGGTATTCCCTCCTAGGGAACTTTTAGTTTGTTTTCAGTTTTTCACTGTTATAAGTAAGACCACAAGGAACATCTTTGTAGATAAATCTTTGCATACATTTTTGTTAGTTTTTTAAAGCTAAATTCCTAGAAGTATATTTACTTGATTAAAGGCTGTGAATATTTTAAAGGGATTTCTATGCATTGCACTTCTGTCAGCAGAAGTCTTTCTTTATTGACACAGGTGGAAAGAGAAAAATCCATTTTCTGCAAGTCACTGGCATTTAGCTGGCATAATTCTCAAGGAACATTAGATAGACTGCTTGATACAGTGGGTTATTTGAGAACATTGCTCTCATACTCTCCTCTTCCCCTGATAGACTGTAAACTCTTTGAGTTTAGAAAGGCACTTAGCACATTGACTTTCTATTTTAGGGTGCAACCCAGCATTTTGAGAGGTACCCAGATAAAATAGAAAGTGTCCAGCGCACAGATTTAGAACTGGATTTGAGTTCTGACTCCATTGAGCTTTCATGATTTTAAACTAGTCCTTTTTTCTGTTTGAGTCTTATTTTCATTATATGCAAAATGAGAATAATAATATCTCCTTCACCAAAATGTTGTCAGGATAAAATGAGAAAATCAATATGAAATTGATTTGCAAAATGTTAATCACCACACAAATAAGGTTTGTCATCGCATACCTATGATATGTTGTCTAAATGATGGTAATTGCAGAATCAATTATTCTGCCTCAACTGGGCAGTGTTTGACGTTAACCCTTGAATCCACTCCTAACTACTTTTAATATGCCACAGGTAGTATAAAGTGTGGCAAAGAGAAATGCCTTTGAATATTACCTAACTCCTGGGCTTATGGTACTTCTTTCTATGTCTCTATCTTCCTAGACCAATGGCCTCTGCCCCACAGATCTTTCCTTCTTAAACCATTTGTCCACCATTCATCAGCATAAATGGGAACAGATTATATTTTATGCAGTGAAAAATAGAGGGCCATAGACTACTTTATAATTAGAAGACTGCCATGATGAAACGATGAGAAGATCTTTCAGACACAATGGATTAGAGGGTGTTGGTGTCCAGAGGAAGTTAGAAGTCACAGATGACTCTATACTTCTAAGATTTAGTTACTAGGCAATTGGGGGTTGCATATGCAGAAAAAATAAGCTGGGAGGTAAATTTCACATAGATTTATATATTTAGGTAAAAATATTTGGAAGGTGGGTCTTTTCACTGAAACGCAAGTAAAAGGATAAGATCATTAAGTACTAGAATGATAGCCGCTGCTGTAAGAATGGCGAACTCTTTAAGAAAGGGAGGCCACACAAAGAGAACTGTGTGTGTATACCACATTTTCAGACAATGGGATATCATTCAACAATAAAAAAGGAAGAAAATCCTACCATTTGTGACAAATGGATGGATCTTGAAGACATGCTAAATGAAATGAGTCAGTCATAGAAGGACAGATGTTATATGGTTCCTTTTACATAAGGTGTCTAAAATAGTCAACCTTTGATAAGCAGACAATAGTAAAACTTACAGAAGCAGAAAATAGAAAGGTGATTGCCAGAGGATGGGGCGGGGGAAATGAGGAGCTGTTATTCAGTGGGTATAAAGCTTCAGATACGCAAGATGAATAAGCTAGAGAGATCAGTTATACAACACAGTGCCTATAGTTAACAATACAGTGCTGTGCACTTAAAATGTAAGAGAGTGAGGAGGGTAGACCTCATGTTAAGTGTTCACAACACATACACACAAATACACACATGCACGCATGCACACAAACAAAGGGGCACAAGAAAACTTTTGGAAGTGATGAATATGTTTGTTACTTTCACATTAATTGTGGTGTATTTTGGGTGTGTGCATATATCCAAACTCTACAAATTGTATACATCATACATTTATAGTTTCTATTTTTTATTGTATTTTTTTTTTTTTAGTTGGAGTCTCACTCTTGTTGCCCAGGCTGGAGTGCAGTGGCACACTCATGGCCACCGCAGCCTCGACCTGAGGGGCTTAGGTGATCCTTCCGCCTCAGCCTTCCAAGTAGCTGTAACTACAGATGCACGCCACCAGGTCTGGCCAGTTATTGTGATTTATTTTAGAGATGAGGTCTCATCAACTTGTCTAGGCTGGTCTCAAACTACCAGGCTCAGGCAATCCTCTCGCCCACATCTCCCAAATTGTTGGGATTACAGGCGTGAGCCACAGAGCCTGAACATATAGGCATATTTCCTCTTGCATGTAAAGTATATTTCAAGAAAGCTGTAAGAAGACGGGTACATTCCACGACACTGGAGATATTTTTTTAAAAAAAGGGAATTGTACCCTGGTGAATTCCCCCAAATGGTGGTGGCAATAGAACCGCAGTCAAAGAAAAACAATTCAGAAACTAGAATAAAGTGGAGTGAAACACAAGGACAGCCCAGTTAGTGAGGTGTGGCCACGTTTAGAGTCGAACAGACTAAGGGTGTAGAAGAGATATATTTGATTCCACGATCACTAGTGACCTAAAAAGGGCAAGTTCACAATAGTGATGAAAGCATAACCAGATCACAGAGGTTAAAGAAGGGAGTAGTGAGAGGGGAAGTAGCAGGATTGAGTCCCAAACAAGCAGTTGAGAATTTGTGTATGAAAAGAAGAGAAACTAAGTGTTTACAATTAATGTAAAAGTAATAAACATATTCATCACCTTCAAATGTTTTCTTGTGTCCCTTTGCTTGTGTGTGTGTGTGTGTGTGTGTGTGTGTGTGTGTGTGTGTGTGCACGCGCTGCGAATGCTTAACACGAGATCTAGCTTCTTAACTCCCTTACATTTTAATATCTGAGGGTTGGTCATCTTCGCTCATGCTCCATAAACCGGCCCATTCAGATCATTTCATTATTGTATTTGCATAGAATCTTCTTTAAATCTTAAATTACATGGAAAACTTATTTCCACTTTTCTTAAAATTCTTACAATTATAATCAAGATTATAATAAACTATTTAAGATTTCATGTAGGTATTAATGCTAAATGTATATGTATTATTTTTCCCCATCACAATCGCTTTCTGTAGGGTTTCTATTTTCTATTGATGTGATACGTATAGTTCCTGTAGCAAGAGTGAGTTTTCTGTCATTTAACTGAAAGACCAAGTTAAATTTAACACTTTCAAAACATTAAATTAAAATAAGAATAGTGCTTTATATGTCTATATCATATATCAAAAGTAAAGATCCAATGAAAACTTTAAGATCACTTACTAAACTTTCAAAGATGGGCAGATTTTCCATAAAGATTTCAACAGCAGAGACAGATGGGCTACATTCCAGAGGGGAAGGTCACAAGAGTGATGAATGAGACCTCTAATGTCTGCCATAGCTGTGAAAATCTTTATGGCTAACTAAAATTCCTCACGAATAACAACCTGTAAATATTATATGAGCTGTCAGACAGATAACGCTGAACTCTGAGACCATCACACATGGTGAACAGAATACCACACCATGGGATTTGTCAGTAGATTCCCAAGTCATTTACAGTATCAGGCTTACATTTGATCTAGGAAGTCAAGAGTTCATACTAAATTACTTGGCAAGGTGACTGAGTTGCAGAGATAACACATCTGCACAGTCCAATAATCAACATTGGGTGGCATTACTCATTAAAAAAAAAAAACTTCTTCAAACTGGCTTATAAAAAACTTTAAGAATCTCATTGTGATTATTAGGAGAATAAGGAAGAAATCAAGCCTCATAATGTCAGATAAAGGAAGATAGGTGCCCGAATAAATAGAGCCATGACTAGTTTATGCTTATGGAATTTCTGAGTAAATTCAAACAGAATTGTCTAGCTGTATTACTGGAGAACTTTCCTCCATGTAATGGTGATTACAGTCTTTGGGTTATTTGGGTTAAGTCAGGTTACTATCAAGTCAGTGCAATATCGCCAGGTGCCTTTACTGTCTCTCCAGATGTGCTTTTAAAAGACGACAGTCAACACCGTTTGCTGAATGCTCTCTGTGTGAACAATATTGTATTATGCACCAGCGAAATTTCAAGGAAAGTAAAATTTGAAACCTGAGACAGTAGGGAGCAACTCAGATATGAATAACCAAATGACTATAGATGGAACGTACATCCAGTTCGAAAGCAAGATGAAAAGAGTGAGAAAGAGCTAAAGCTATGACAGCAATTAAACCATTAACAGGGTGGGAGAGACTGAATATTGGTCGCATGCTTTACTCTGTTGTGAGAGAATTAAACATATACAACTTAGTTATAGCCTTATGTTGACCAAAGTGTGCTTCCCAGCCCCTTGATCTTGGCTTGACCATGCTTTTGCAGACATGATGTGAACAGAGGCTTGTTCTTTTCTGCTCTACTGATCTGCCATGAAAATATACCCCAGGTTGCTTCTGATCCTTTAGCTTGGGCCTCAAAATTCAACATATTTAGAGACCATCCAAACTAAACTCACATTGGAGGCAAACCCAGGTAACCTGCAGCATGAAGTAGAGCTTTCCAGTCAAGCTTTATCCAGATCACCTAAACTACAGTTGACCTGTAGACCCATAAGCATGAGACCAGAAGCGCTGTATTCTCACATAGAAGTTACATGGTGACATTATTGTGAATATAGTTGAAAGTGGTGGGGAAAGAGGAAAGAGCATCATAGAGATTAAATAGAATATATTCTCAAATCCAAGTATCTCCCATTCATTACTATCCACTTTCTCTACTATTATTCAAAGATCATTGGAGATTATCTCATTTAGTCTATGCACTTGAGACTTGCGGGTTGCCTCTCACTAGTCTCTGGACTCCTTCTCTAAGGCAGACGATTCCATAATGGTTACAATACTGAACTTGAATATATTATTAAAATGCTTCAGCCTCACTTTTCTCTTATGTAAAATGGAGATAATAATATCCTTATTTGACAAGGTTGTTGAGAGGATTAAACAGGTTACTGTATGTAAAATCCTTCCTCAGTGTTAAAAGCACAAAGTGTTCAATATCTTTTTTTCACCCCTACTCCTATTCTTCTTATTATTTTTATTAATGTAGCTAGCTATCAGGAAATTTATCCCATTAACCAGCTTACTGCCAATGTGAGGAATCCCAGGTTAACCAGAAAAATGAGAGAGACTGTCTATGATTTTAGTGTTGAACTGACTGTTCACCACCAAAGCATGAACTCAAAGAACTACTCAAGGAAATACTTTATTTTCTTCCTTTTCTAGCCATTTTCTTACTCTTCAAAAAATTTACGCAGTTCTCAGAGTAAAAAAACATGAAAGGAGAAAAGCTTTATTTTGGCATTCCACTGCTGGTGTTTACTATGGAGATCAACTATGTTTTATCATTATATACTGTAATAGAATTGTTTAGAAATTCAAAGCAAATAGTTAAATATCTTTCAAAAGAAATAAAGCAAGATATTTTTGTTTCAATTTCAATTTTTGGTTCCAATTTTTAAATTAAATTTTGCATTACTAAACTTATTATCTTCTCTTTTCCTATTTAAATTGGTGTGGTGATTCATGTTTGAGGAATTTTCTGACCTTAAATTTGAGTTTTGGTGCCCTTTATTTTGCCCTAAGATAGCAAGGTTCCTGTGAACTTTTGTGTTGGGCTCCAGGCATGAGTGAAGATTCAGTTCAAAATTTTCTCTCTTCCCCTAACACCTCTAATAGATGCATCTGCTCCAGACCTCCTGGATCAAGTCTTTTGAATTAGTTTCTTTCCCTTGATAGCTGGTCTAGGTCAAGTTCTACAACATGAACTCTTTCACTTTTCACCTCTTAAGAATAAATCCTTTCTGTCCTTAACTCACACTAAATGAGCTCATTTCATTCCATTCCTCTTCCAATATTTTTCATAGACATTTCCTGCTCGGACTTTCTCTTTCCACATTAAATTGTCCCCATGTTGAGTAATCCTTCAATTATTCTCTCTCTTGTCTGCCTATCTATCTCATTAAAACATTAGCACTCTCTAAAACCTATATTTATATTCATTCTACATACATAAGAAATCTCTTTTCTGAACAAAAGTGCTATAAAGAAGACTACACACAAAACTGGAAAGGGAGATATTCATCATATCACAATCACTATGTAGAAGGGAGAAACTGATTTTTCATCACTGAGTGCATCTTGTGACTTTTGCTAAGTAAAATCAAGGACCAAGCAATTAGAAGCATTATTTGTTAGATTACTATCAGATGGAATACCCTCTACCTTGGATTTGCATGTAGCCTCAGGGACAATGTGCATTAATACTAGTCTAGGCAGAACATCTCATTTCCCTCACTGTAGAATTAATTCCTCCTTCCACTCTACTCCTACATCACTGGCTATTTACCACCATTGCAGAAGGTCATTTTTAATAAGTCAATCTTTTGTGGTTAGTAGTTGAGTTTCCCAAGGCCAACATTCTGTCTTTTTAATGCTCTTATTCCAAGTGCCTAGTGTTTGTTAACAAATATAGGAAAGAATGAACAAATACTACAGGTACAGTAAGTAAGAATGGTACAGGCATGTATCACAGCTCATAACCTAAGTCTTCCCTTCTCTCTAACATCAAATTCCAAAGGCTTTTAATCATAGTCAATGATAGTCTACAAGACTCTTCCTCATCTGGCCCTTGGTCATTCACTGACTTTTTCACCATTTTGCTTCCTTGACTTTAGTCATACTGGCTTTCTTTTTCTCACCCCCGCCCCCCAACAAGGATTCTCCTATTTTGTAGCCTTTACCTTTGCTGTTTTCTCTATCTAGAATACTTTGCTCCCAGTATCTGCCTGGTTCACTCTCTCACTTCTCTATTCAAATGTCACCATCCCTGACCACACCCCTTAAAGTGGCCCCTTCTCTCAGCCCTTTAGCCTCTTTATGCTTCTTTATTCTTCCTTATCAAACTTATCATGACCTAATTGTCCATCTTCTCATATTAAAATTTAAGCTCCATAAAAGAGAGACATTGTTTTATTTACTGCTATTTCCCCACTTTCTAGAACAGAGTTTGACTTATATTGGTAATGCAATAGATACTTTTTGAATAACAAAATGAATCAATTCTTAGCTGACTGAAAAAGTAAAGCTCATTAACTTTTTCAGTACATTAGACTAGGCACTGGACTGTTCTTTCTTCTTGTGCTAGAATGAAAGTAATCTTTAAAGTGCCAGGTTATTTACTCAATCAAAGCATATCTACCTGCATCTGTATGCAAGGTGTTGTGTGCAAGAAATAAGAAAAAAGAGCAATGCTTGCGCTTTACTCTTATGGTGGTCACATTCCCACCCATTTCCTTTTATGATCTATTTTCTCAACCATCTTACATTCTAACTCTTGTCTGTCATTGGCATGTATACTGCTGAGCTTAAGGTGTAAGGCGAGAGGTTGACATAATTTTATGCTGTCCCAAAAGTCCTTACCTACTAATGGAGATCGTGAGGTCAGACACCTTAAATAATGATCATTACTACTTATACTAGACAAAATCATCAACCTCATTATGAAAGCAGGGGTGAATCAAATTACCCATTGACTATAATGGGCTTATTATCATGCTTTTTTCTCAGATGCTTCTTAGTGCCCATCGGTTACATTGCCTCCTCACATAGGCTTCTCCAGGAAGTCAACTTTAAGGCAAAGTTTAGTAATGTACTCCCTTGGAGTAGACAACAGTAGAAGGGAGAGGAAAGAAGCAGGAATAGAAATAGGGAGATGTCAAGCTTGAATGCAGGCCTGGAGACAGTCTCATTCAACCCCATGGAAACACTTTAGATAGAATGTTAGTGTTCTCCTGAGTTGGGCCAAAATAGTCAGGTCGTTATTCTGCATTGATCAGGAGAAGCTGCCCATGAAAGGGGTGTGATCTTGGATGAGGCAGCTGAGGCAATCCCTGAAGACTGCTGAAGAAACTCCCTTTCATTGATAAGTTGAAGGGGCTTTGGGGGTATAGCAAAGTAATCTCAATTGACTCTTTAGGCATAGCTCACTCGATTTAGTTCCACATGACCTTCATTTCCACAAATTGTCCAGGGGTTGGTATACAGGAATGGTTCTCAACTAAGGCCAATTTTGTCTTCTAGGGGACATCTGACAATGTCTGGAGACATTTTTCATTGTCACAGCTGAGGGAAGAAGGTGCTACTGGCATGTGGTGGGTAGATGCCAGGGATGTTGCCAATGATAATATGGAACAACTCCCAACAACAAAGATTTATCTGGCCCCAAATGTAAATAGTGTCCAGGTTAAGAAAGCCTGGTTTACAGTCTGACCTGTGGCCTATGAGGTGGCCTCAATCATAGATGAATAGCAAAGGACTAACCCAATCAGATGCTCTTTCTCAGAGAGCTTAATTATAATACACAGAGATACACATACATGATAGAGCGGTGAGTAAGTTAAAACAATTAGATAATAAAGAAAGAAAACAGAAGTGACAAGGAAGTAAAAACTAAAAGTAGAAGTTGTTAGATGGAGAGAAGAGAGAAGTTACGACACTGTGATAGTTTGAGGTCTACAGTGACAAGTGTACATACAGAGAAAAGCAAACATACGTGGTATTGTGACTATTGTTCTTTGTCCTTCCTTATGCTTCTTTGTATCCTGAAAACAATCTTCATCACCTGTCTCTCTCCATTCCTTACAGTCTTAATGACAAACAGCACATAACAGAGCAGTACCTGCAGCTGACTGAAATGAAGATAATTTTTATTGCAGGTATCTGAAAGTCTACTTAAAAATCTAGGAGAATGGTTTTGAAACCAGAAACCATTTATGTAATTCTACAAAAGAACAAAATGCCTTTTGTCCTCACTTCAAAGTTCTCACCAAAAAGTATTTTGTAATCCCAAACTGGTTGTGTTCTGAAAATGGAAAACATCCAAATGGAAAAACGAAAGTAATGATTTTTGCCCACAGGGATGTGATTCCACCATTTCTGTTGTGCGAAGCTTTGTATTCTAGGACAGATGACAAAATGCTACCCCAGGCCAAACTCACAAATGCCTTCATTTTCTGGGGAGTGTAAAAATATACCTTTTGGAGCCAGCATTCTAGTAAAATAGTGCCCCAGTCATGAAACAGAATCAGAATTGTGGTGTTGGACTCTCTGCTCTAGGTCCTCATGAGGCCCAGAGGAATCTGTCACAATGAGGAAAATGACATAAGAAAGAAACAAGCATTTGCCTCATCTCTGCCATGCTACTGGTCTGATTTCCATGTAAGAACATGATGGACTGGTGGTTAGTGATCAAGCTAAATGGCAACTTTTAGCTCGAAAGTCAGCTTATGCATGGGGTATCATAGAAGCTTCATAAAGTTTGGGAGAGGTTAATACTATTAGTGGCCCACTGAGATCACCTTAACTGGGTTAGTTCACTCATTCTCCCACTCTTCTGAGTGTTGGTTGCTAAGACCCATAGTTCCCTTTACAAGAAAACCTTCCCTCAGAGAAATGGGAACCACTTTGCTATCACCTGCTCCTCAGAAATCCACAGCCAATGACTAATTGACATGATGGTGACAAACATCCAACTCCCTTGCCTCAAGATGGGACCAACTGTGGGGGAACAATTTGTGTTCCAGAGCTCCCTGTGGGATCAGGCTGAAGGAAGTCTCTACTTCCTCGCTTAGCTTGACTTTCTGACCAGCATGCCCCCTACCTATTCCTGCTTCCCTTATTCTCTTTCACCTCAGTAAATTACATCTCCAAGAAGTCCCATCTATTTCTATGGGTCTTCACCTAAGGCAAGGGTGACCAACCATCCTAGTTTGCCTGAGACTGAAGAGGTTTCCTGGAATACGGAAATTTCAGTGTTAAAACCAGAAAAGTTCCAGACAAACCAGGATGAGTGGTTACCCTAGAAGGCAGATATATATTTGGATAGTGAGTACCTTTTATACTAAACTTAGGAAAATGCTTTGCATCCCGGAACTTGGGTGATCTTAATAGCATAAATAAATTAGTTGTTTCTGGTAAAATAGCTATGAAAAAAAAAATCCTTGATTTGCCATACTTGCCAATTGTTGTGGAGTAAATCTCCCCACTATGGCTGATTCCAAGCTACCAAAGGTAAGTTTAACAACTGGCTCACAATTCCTGCACGTTTTTCAATTGACTTTCTGGAGCCCGTATAAGCCAGCCCCAGCACACACATTCTCATAGCAGAAACTGAGAACTTTCACAATTTCCTCATGTGTTCAAATAACTGGAATTTGTAGGGCCAATGATGCAGAATTGGGTTACTAATGATACTTTAACGCACATAAATCTGAGGGCTTATTGGAGAGTATAAATTTGAGCTAAAGGAGAAAGGGCCATGACAATACGTCTAGAGAAAAAAAATTGCAATTATTATTACTGTGACTGTATTTTTTGGGCATCTGAAAGGCTATTTTTGAATTTATAAAGACATTTCCAACACTTAGGACAACACTTGACTGCGAGGAAACTGGCCCCAATTATTTTGCCATGAAATTTTACCTGATAGAAAACTTTAGGCTGAAACTATCTCACATTGGACCTGCAAGATTCTTTTTGACTTTTATCTTGATGGCTTCTTTAAGCCAATGTGAAGCTTTAAATTACTGGTCCACTCATATTTCAAATCATCCATCCCCTGAGGATAATAGTAGCATAAGCTGGAGCCCTGTTAAGTGAAATGTCAGCAATCATTAGACGTGCTTAAAGGTTTTCTCTCTATTTTTTAAAAAATTAAGTGTGTATCGAGGGTGAAGGCTTGGCAACTCTCAAGGTGGAAACAAACTCTTTAGCCTTAATTATCAAGGGGAAACTGTAAAAGCTTAGATTGCTTTGACAAAAGAGAAAAAAGAGTTAACCAGGGATGTGATTAAGGCAGTTAAGATTGTAAAGCCTGCAAGAAATAACTGATCAGTTCTTTCTTTTTACAGTGTCTCATAATCTGAGAACAAGAAGGTCACTCAATGAAACACACAGCTTTTAAAATCAGAATAAATAGTAAAAAGGAAATTCATTTTACAGAGTTCCATTGCCACCAATAGAGTATAATACTGCAAGAGGTCACTGTGTTAAAAGCTAGTGAATAAAAATTTTACTTTTATTGTTTTTTTCTGTTATAAAAGTAATGCATACTTATTACCAAAAAACTGCAAAAGCAAGAAGAAAGAAAAGACACAATGATTGTTTGTCTTTTGGTATCCATTTCAGTTTTTTTCTTTATGGGTACTTTTCTGTTATTTTTATTTTATCTTCTAATATAGCTGTGATCATGTTATAATTTTGAAGTCAGCTTTTCCCTTAATATATTATATAGTACAGTAGACTTTTATAAAAATGACCATATAAAGTTATGAATGCTATTAGTCTTTACTGAGTAGTAACATAAAAGGTCACATTATTTATCGAGTGTCTACTATGTGATAGGTACTATGCTAAATCTCATGCCACTGTGTATTATCAATGTCAAGAGTGAATTTACCTTTTCTTCTTTTGGGTATAAGATATAATTCATTGTGTAAATATTTATTGAACATTTAATAAGCCCCATGTACCACTTTAGGTACTGAAGAATATAACTGTCAACAAGACTAATGTTATACTGACCTTATAGAGAGTAAGGTCTACCCTTTTGATTATCCACCTATTCATCAGTTACACAAACAACTATGGAGCTCTTCTAATGTGCAAAACACTGGACTTTCAGAATAGATCCCTGGGAATCATCTTCAGAAGAAAGAGGGATTACTTACACTGACAATTAAATGCAAGAGAATGAACAACACTTTCATGACTAGTTTGACTCTAACAGGCATGTACTAAGTTATATTATCAAGCTGATAGTAGTGACGATACTAAGGTTAAAGCAATAGCAAACACTTGAATAGCACTCTGTGTGCCAGGCACTGTTCTATGGGTTTTACGTATGTTAACGATTTGATCTTCATTGTAATCCTAGGGGATAATGCAATCATATTTCACTGAATTCAATTCATTGGTCCTAAGGTGCATTCTGATTTCAGAGCTGTTAAAATATGAATGAAAAAGCATGACTTAAAATTGATGAAGTATGTTACTATTGTTCCCATTTTAAAGTATAAAGAAATGAAGTATCTGAGCTAGTATTTGAAACTAGTAAGCCTGGCACTACAGCTTTTACTCTTAACCAATATTCTGCACCATTGACAAGACAACTTTTGGCCCAGAGGTATAAAGAGAAAAATTCAGGCTCTGTAAATCAACTTAGTATGGGCCAAATTAAGAGGAACAGAAGAGAGAAAAATCTTTGGTGATACCCGATGGACTGGTCATTAGCCTGGGTATTTGTTCTTAATGGGTAAAGTAGTGTGATGTGTAGCTTAGAAGTCCAGAAACTGGGTTCCAGTCCCAGATCTATTATAACTATCTCTTTGACCTTGGTTATGCCGTTTGATTGTTCTGCACCTATCTTGTCATCTGTAAGATAAGGGAAGGGATGGAAAAATTCAGTGTTTCTCAAACTCTTTTGGCTACAACCTACAGAAGGAAAACATTTTACATTGTGATCTAACACACACACATGCATACACACATGCATGCATACACATATGCAAACATAGACACAAACATCTAACTGATCAATGTGCCCAAACAATACTTAACCTTCCTTGTATAATATACTCTGATATGTTCTAATCTGTTCCATTCCATTCCATTGCAGTCAAAAAAAAATTGTTGGTTGCAAGTCATTAAATTGATTTTAGGATTTGCTAGTCAGCCACGCCTTAGAGTTTGGAAATTGCTTGTATACTCTGGAGGCTTCTCTTTAGTTAGGAAATTCCATAGTACAAGAGGACTCCTCGAGGGTGGTGGTGGGCCTGGGACTGCTAACTTCAGTAAGCAGAATTGACCCTTTTGCCTCATAAATACTCATTTTCTTTTTCATTGGATCATGTTTTTACTATGTTTAGCAGGTATTTCTTGTCATTAAAATAGTTGGCAAATACCACTTTAGGGCATAGATTCACTGTGTTCTTGGCATGTTTAGTGAGAAATTAATTGGCGTGCCTGGAAAAGGCTTGTACAGTCACCTGTGTATGGAGAACAGCTTTATTCTCCTCTTAGAGTCTCAATACATTACAAAGGCTCCAAGAATTCCAACAGGAAAGAAACATACTTATTTTTAAAACCCAGTGTTTTCCAATCTTACAGATCTCAGATCTGTTTTTTCAATAAACAGTTATTAAACTCTTATAGAACATTAATGTTCCGAGGAACCTGACTTAGAAAATATTCTTTTAGGGAATTCTAGAACTTGTAAAATATTAAGACAACTACATTTTTTTTTTACCGTTATAGAAGGATTTTTTCCTTTACTCAAATATATAATTATCTTTCTTGGTGAGAAAAATAAAATTTAGAGCAGACCCACAAATTCTTAAATTCTTGAAAATAAGAAGACAATATTTAGACTATTATGCCAATCAATGAATATTCCAGTACTTTCTTGATAACTGACATTTGAAGAGATTGACACATTACCTACCAACTACATATAGTTATATATAATTTTAATAATAATACTTTGAAATAAATTTTAAAATAATAATTTTATTATATATCATATATGCATATTTAAAATTACACTATTAGAATTTCTCCTTTTTCTTGGCTTAAGTTGCAGAAGTCAGTTAGGAGTAGTATTACAACTAAACTTAAAGGCAAGTTAGTGTCTATCAATGGAGAAAGGTCAGAGTTTACAGTATTTTTCTCTTCTCATTTACCCTCAGATCTAAGATAAAAGAAACAACTTCTTTAACAAGTAGATTGGGTTAGCAGGAAGAAACAGTGAATACTTTTTTTAGTAAAAGGCTGCTTCTCCTGACAAAAAAACAGACAACTGACAGTGTAATTTCCAAAGTGGAGTGTGTGTGTGTGTGTGTGTGTGTGTGTGTGAAAGAGAGAGAGAGAGAGAGAGAGAGAGAGAGAGAGAGAGAGAGAGAGAGAGAGAGAGAGAATAAGATGGAAAGGCAAACAGTAAGCATGTTTGAGTGTGTGGGGTGCAGTTAGTAGCTTGTCCTTATTTTTGTTTTCTTTGTAATTACTAAGCTTTACAAATAATTTTATCATTATCATTCCTAAGAACCTGGAAGCACATTATGTATCAATTTCAAACTCATTTAATATGACCTTATAATTTTTAAAAATATTTTTGTTTATTGAGGGTTTTATAGAACACAATTTAATAGCAAATAAGTGACTTTTGAGATGTCCTGCTTCAAATATATTTTTTGAAAGTTGGGGACTTGCTCTGCCATCCAGGCTGGAGTGCATGCGTATAGTCCCGACTTAAATATGGTTTTGATGGCATACCTATTTTCTGGCGCAACTTTCTAGAGGTTAGTGTGGCACTACACATGAAAAGTCTAATGAATGTAAACATTCTTTAACACAGCAATTCCACTTTTAGGCATTTATCCTGTAGAACGAATCTGAGATGTTTGTAAAGGTATAAAAAGGATGTTAGTCATACTGCTGAATATAATAGCAAAACTTTTGAAATAATATTGAGCAATTTAGAATTGTCTTGGTAAATTTGATACAGTCACAAAAGGGAATACTAGCTAGTCATTTAAACATTACTATACTATATAAGGAATATTTAAACACACAAAAATAATTTTAATATATTTGTAAGGGAGAAAAACAGGTCATGAAACTTTGATATGTTTTCATCTCTGCTTGGTTTAAAAGAAAGGATAGAATCTGAATTCACACACACACTCACACACACACTCACATACACACACACATATCAAGAGAAAAACAGAAAGTATATAAACCAAATTTCTAATAGCGGTTATCTGGGTGGTGGGATTATGGATTCTTTTTCTTTTCCTATTTGTACTATCTGCTTTCCAAATTTTTATTGATAAGCATGTATTATTTTTGTAATTTTAAAAAAGGACACCATAAAGAAACAGTACGTCTTAGTCTCATTGTCTTATTTTAAAAAAATATTCCTTTGGGCCGGGCTCGGTGGCTCAGCCTGTAATCCCGCGCCTTTGGGAGGCTGAGGTGAGTGGATTGCCTGAACCCGCGGGTTCGAGACCCGCCTGGGCAGCAAGACCTCATCTCTACAGTAAATCAAAAAATCAGCCGGGCGTGGTAGCGCGCGCCTGTAATTCCGGCTACTTGGAAGGCTGAGGCGGAAGGATCGCCGCAGCCCAGCAGGTCGAGGCTGCGGTGGCCGGGAGCGGCCACTGCCCTCCAGTCTGGGCGACTGAGTGAGACTCCAACTCAAACAAAAACAAAAACAAAACAAACAAACAAAAATATCCCTTTGGGCAACCCCCTCGGGTCCCCTCCCACTGTGGGAGCTTTTCTGTCCTCTCAATAAATTCTGCTTTCTTAAAAAATATATATCTATATCTATATCTGTTTATCTATCTCCCTTAAACCAAATTGGTATTTTTTTTTCTATTGGCAAGCAAAACTTTGACACATATATTGGTATTCCACATGGATATCCAAGAGAGTGGTAACTTCTGGGGTTGGCTCCTTCAGGCAGGTAGATCAGTGACTTTATGAGTGTGTCTAATGGCTTTACCTTTCTGGAAGTGAGCACTGATGTGATATGGTTTGAAAGGTGTGAGGATGTTCCACCTGGCTCCTCAAAGTTCTCTCCTCACAGCTCAGAGCTTATGGCTTACTATCACCAAAGAGTCATTCCTCAGGCTTAAGAATATTCATACTAATAAAATGTAAATCACCCAGGAGAAGTACACATTAAACTTTACCTGTCACTTGGGTTAAATGAGTATATCATTTTCTGGGAATAGGTTTAAATGGGGAAGACACGGGAATTGGGGTGAGGGGAGGCAAGAAGAAGAAAATATAGATGAATATACATGACATCTAAGTAGTAATTAATTCTCCTCATGGTACTATGTTTTATTGATGGTTTCTGAGTTGCTTTGGAGTGTATTATCACATTAAATCTCAATTAAATGGAATAGAATGGCAGTCACCTAGGCAAGTTAAAGCAGCCTTTATCATTTTTCTAGAACCATTCCTAAAGGCCACGATCCCATCTATATATATTGCTTTAACTTACCCCTTTTCCCCTGGCAACTCCTAAGCATATATGATACTGTGTCCAAATAATTATATCATATGCAGATAATAATGTTAGAGTCAGTCATAAATATAAGACAACTCTTGATTTATAACAGAAACACCTTCTGGTATTTTTATTCTAAAAGACAACAGTCAACTGGAGAACACATGAAGGCATCCAGTCAAATACTTAAAAAATATTTGTGAGCATGGATCTTTCTATTAACCCATGAGGAATGGAAAAGAAATGAAAATATCAGAAAATGGCAATAAAAGAATGTGGAGAAGAATGAAGGGAAATCACGTAGAATCACTTCCTCTCTATAAAATATATAAATTAAGTAAAATTACAGTGTGATGGTTAAAAACACAGACTCTGGGGCCACTTCTTGGGTTTGGATCCTGGCTTTCTCATCTACTAGCTGTATAAATATGTGCCTCAATTTCCTCTTCATCAAAATGGGTATAATAATAATAATAATAATAATACCTAACTCATGGGATTGCAATATGAATTCAAGTAGTTAATATTTGTAACATTGCCAGGCACAAACTAATTGCCTCAAAATAATGGTTAAATCCTCATACATACTCAAATATGACAAGAAGGAAATACATTTAAATGCTAATAGGTATTAATTCCACATGGTAAAAGTATGACTTTTTAAAAACAAGAAAACTCAACATATATACTCTGTAATCAAAGAGACAGTGATATAAATTAACAGCATACATTAATTCAGAGTAGAATAGTTACTTGCCAATTCAACAAGCATTGTTTTATTAATAGGATGTTCTAATACCTAAACTTTTGGTTAACTAAGGCTATCCCCTTTAGTATTAATTTGTAACAACATAATTAATAATAGACTGCATAATATTTATTCATAATATATAAATAATATAATTAATTAGGAAATAGAATTAACAAAATAGTAAATCCTGCAAATAAAAAGTGAGTAGGGATCAAGGACATGGGCTGAGGTCCCAACCTGGAGGCAGGGAATATTTTATGTATTTATTTTTTCATCGGTATATGATATTTTACACTTAGGACATTTAGATTGATTCCATATCTTTGCTAGTACGAATATAAACACGCAAGTGCAGGTATCCCTTTGGTATTATGATTTCTTTTCCATTGCATAAATATCCAGTAGTAGGACTGCTGGATCATATGGTAGTTCTATTTTTAGTTTTATGAGAAACCTTCATACTGTTTTCTATAGAGGTTGTACTAATTTACATTTTCACCAACAGCGTATAAGAGTTCCCTTTTCTACACATCCTTGCCAGCATCTGTGATTTTTTTCATCCTTTTAACAATAGCCATTCTATCTGGGGTAAGATGATATCTCATTATGGTTTTGATTTGCATCTTCCTGATATTAGTCATTTTGAGCATTTTTTCATATACCTGTTGGCCATTTGTATGTCTTCTTTTGAGAATTGTCTATTCATGTTCTTAGGCAGTGAGTAGTTAATGAATTATATGAAGAATTATAGAATCATAGCAACACATATTTAATGATCATAGCACTACATGATATCATCATTATCAGCTTTATGAACTGAATGAGAGGCAGAAATAAAGACTCAAAAATATGTGCTCATTTCGGCAGCACGTAGCACTAAATCTGGAATGATCCAGAGAAGGTTATCAGGGACCCTGAGCAAGGATGACATGCAAATTCATGAAGCATTTCATATTAAAATTTTTTTAAAACTTAAAAATTATAATAATGTTAGCATTTGAGGATATGTTGCAGGACATGATGATGCATTAGCTGAAGTGTGGACAAATGATCAACTTGGCTTTCCTCTTCCTAGCCTTCTGAATTTATCCACTAAGTTATATTTCAGCATGATTTATCCTTCCACTGCATCTGGTGGAGATGATTGTAATTCAACTCTTAATTCTTTTTTTTTAAACTCTTAATTTTTAGTGCCCAAGATGCAATGAAGAGGTTACGTGATAAACGCTGAAAAAGACTTACTGGAAAGGAAGTGCTGGGATGCTGGGCCAAAGTCCCTGTGGGCTTCGTGCAGCTGCCTGACACGGTCCTCGACAGCCACCTGGGAGAAAAAGGAGAGAAATGAGGTCCTTGCATCATATACAATAAGGAACTGCTAGGCACAGTGGCTCATTCCTGTAATCCCAGCACTTTTGGGAGGTCGAGATGGAAGGAGATAGACACCAGCCTGGGCAACGTAGTGAGACCTCATCTCCACACACACACACAAAATCAAACAATTAGCTAGGCATGGTGGCATGCATCTACAGTCCTAGGTACTCTGGAGGCTGAGGTGAAAGGATCTCCTGAGCCCAGGAGGTTGAGGCTGCAGTGAGCTGTGATGGTGCCCTTGCACTCTAGCCTGGGCAACAGAGAGACTCTGACTCAAAAAATAAAATAAAATAAAATAAACAAATAAAACAATGAATCCTGCTTGATGAGGTACCTGATTTTGACATCCACTTACCATATATAGTTTCTGAGGCCCATTTTTTATCAAACCAAGGTGAAACCCAAAGGATCTCCACTTTCTTTTTTCTTTCTTTCTTTCTTTCTTTTTTTTTTTTTTTTTGAGTTGGAGTCTCACTCTGTCGCCCAGACTGGAGTGCAGTGGCCGCTCTCGGCCAACGCAGCCTCGACCTGCTGGGCTCTGGCGATCCTTCCGCCTCAGCCTTCCGAGTAACCGGAATTACAGGCGCGTGCTACCACGCCCGGCTGATTTTTTGATTTATTGTAGAGATGAGGTCTCGCTGCCCAGGCGGGTCTCGAACCCGCGGGCTCAGGCAATCCACTCACCTCAGCCTCCTAAAGGCGCAGGATTACAGGCTGAGCCACCGAGCCCGGCTTCCACTTTCAACAATGTTAAAATGAGATTTTTTTTTTACACTCTACTAATTGGCAGGCACAAATAAACTACTGCTTCAATTAATACCATCAAAAAATGCAAACTGAATCACAAAATGACTAGGATGGGTGACATTTGGTACATTATAGTAAGTGATTAAGAATCTCAGAAATGACCTATGTCTTATCTTTTAGTCTTAGCCTATAGTTTTTGACTAATTTTAAAAGAATTAATATTGACTAACAATGAATCATGGAGTGGCATTATTGACAAGTAACTAACACTTGATATTTAATTAGGTATCAAATAAATAGAGGCAAGGCTTAAATTTGGATATAAAATAGCGTGGGTAGTAAAAGAAATTTTCAGATTTCAGTTTTCAGTGGACTTGGAAAATACTGAGAAATATACCTTTAGGCAGCATGGAGTGAAAATTGCCATTCTTTTTTTTTTTTTCTATTAGGATTTTCTATAATATAGTGACCCAGTGTCCTGTCAACTTAGTAAATTCCATTCTTGGTAGGGGAAAAAAGGAATAATCTTATGGGGAAATGGTATACTTTATCATCTGGCATTTTGTCAACCTAATATGAGTGGTGGTCCAGGCATCCTAGCTCTCTGACTCTGGATCTTGATTTGGTTTTGAACAGTCCATGCTAAACTAGGGGTTGGTTAGAGTTTGCCCAGAACCACCAGAACTCAGGTGGTTAGCTCCCGTGGTATGGAGAATCCAAAGAGGTAACATAGATCTTAACTTCATCAGAAAAGTGGCTTAGGTAGTCTGGTTTTAATCCAACTGTAGTCTTCTGATACCAATTAAGTGCCTAATGGATATCTAGAACAATCTTTTTTTACTCTCTCCCTAGCCTTGCCCAACTTTGCTTGGTCCAAATATGTGGATAACCAAGTGGGTTTCTTTTTGGTGGTGGTGTGTAAATACAGGGTTTGCTTCATTGCTGTGTCCACAAGAGCATGAGGGACATACCAAACCTACATTTTCAGCCTATGACTTGCACGCCCAGTCAAATTCTACCTAAGAAACGCACCAAACTACCTGCCTTTTCTGCACTATTCCATCCATGCTTCTTCAGGCTGCTCCTTCTCTCTGGAATACTCTTACCCCCCTCTCTCACAGCTCAATGCTTTCTTTCCCATCTCCTAGGTTAGAATTAATGGCTTTCTCAGCATTCTCACAGCACATGGTTTCTACTTGGAGCACTTCAATCATATCATCCATTTTATGTGCAGGGACCCCCATAAAATGTAATTTTTAAATTAAAAATTGTGTATTTATTCTTAAAGGTTTAAACTTCAGCCAGCTTCCAAGTACACTCTCATTTGATGCAATGTATATTTTGAGACGATTTTTCTACTGTTCAAAACAGTTTTTGACTCATCAATTTTGATACCTTTTAGTACTTTTGCCATTTTTTGTTTCACCTCTTCCACATCAGCAAAACGTGTCCCTTTAAGAATTTTTTTCACCCAGGGAAACAAACAAAATGTTGCTTAGGGTGAGATCAGATGAATAGGGAGGGTGAAGCACGGGGGTCAAGCCTTTTTAGTTAAAAACTGCTGAATACTCAGCATGAAATGGGCAAATGTATTGAAAGACGCTCCAAAAATATTTCACTGAAGCCGAATGCAGCCTCTCACAACAACGCGAGCTGGTACGCTGATGTCAATATGTTCCTAGAATGCTTACCTAGCAAGAGAAGCCTGTATTGCAAGGGGCCCGCCCCCTAAAAGACAATTCTGGTTTCTTTGGGGTTTCCCCTGATAGTTATATGAACATGAGTATCTCTTGCAATAAATTGTCAATTTCTTGATAGCAGGGACCATTCTTGCTTATCTTTCCACATGCTCCCATTCTACTCCACAGGATGCACTGAACCCTGCACATATTGAATGGTAGCAAATATTTATGTATTAATTGACCAAATACATAATTAAGTAAATGGATAAATAAGTAAATGCAGTGTGTGTGTGTGTGTGAGAGAGAGAGAGAGAGAGAGAGAGAGAGAGAGAGAGAGAGAGAGAGAGGAAAAATAATAATACCCACTGGCACTAACTGCATGTCTGTGGTGGTTAGTTCTGTGTCAGTTTGATCATGCTGTAAGGTGCCCAGTCAAAACTTTATTTGTAGGTGTGTCTGTGAGGGTGTTTTTTTGAATGAGATTAGTATTTGAATCAACGGATTCAGCAGATTGCACTCCTTAATGTGGATGGGCATCATCTAATCAGTTGAAGGCCTGAACAGAACAAAGAGATGTATTTTTTTTAGCCTAGCATGCCTCCTTAAGCAGGATATAGGTCTTCTCTTCCCCTTGAACTGGGATTTACACCTCCAGCTTTCCTGGGTCTCCGACTTGAAGATAACAGGGCATGGGACTTCTTAGCCTCCATAATTTCATGAGCTAATATGTATCAATCATTTGTTATACACATTTGTTATATATCTCAATCATATCATATATATATATAATTGCCAGGATTCCCCAGAATATATGTAAATTTATATATATATATATAATATATATATATATATATATACATATATATATATATTGTCCCTGGAAAAATTATTCTTACCTTTCTTTATCAATATAATGTGGACAATAATACAACTTACATCATGGAGTTTTTATAGGAATGAGATAAATTGATACATGTAAAACATTTTGCCTACTTTCTGTCACATTGTTTTTGCTCAATGCATGTTAATAGTTAGTGTTCACGTTGCTGTTAAGGTTAATAAATAGAGAGGAATAGGACATTACTTACAATACAAAAAATGGCTAACATTTACTAAGCACTATGTGCATGACAATATGAATTATTTATTTCATCTTCATAAGAACTATGATAGGAGTTAATATTATTTTCTCAGTTCATTGATATAGTAATAGAGACATGAGAGGTTAAAAAACTTGTGTAAGCTTAAGTAGTTAGTAAATGGGCAGAGTCAGAATTTAAACTTGTTCAATCTGGTTCTTCCTCTTAATTGCTACCCTGGAGATTAAAGTTGAAAAAATTATGAATATTTAATATGTAGTTGATTTTTAATTTCTTATCTTAATCAATTAATAGATTGAACGCAGACCAAATCTAGTGTACATATCTATGAAATATTAGTTGTTAACATATTTTATGACCAAATGCAAGGTCAATTCCTGGTCTTGAAGAATATTATACCAAAGGATTATAGAGAAAGGTTATGGAAAAACACATGAAAGTTAATATTTGGAATATGTCATTATTTCTTTTTCTTTTTCTTTTAGCTAGAGGCTCACTCTGTTACCCAGGTTGGAATGTGGTGGCATGATCAAGGCTCTCCACAACCTTGACCTCCTGGGCTCAGGCAATACTCCCACCTCAGCTTCCTGAGTAGCTGGGACTACAGGCGTGCGCCACTATGCCCAGCTAATTGTTTGATTTTTTTTTTTCATAGAGATGAGGTCCTGCTATGTTACCAGGCTGGTTTTGAATTCCTGGGCTCAAGCAGTCCTCCCACCTCAGCCTCCCAAAGTGCTGGATTGCAGGCATGAGTCACTGCCCAGTCTAATTCTAATTCCAATTTCAAATGGATCATTTCATTAACAAATTATTCAAGAGATAAATGTCAATATTTAGGGTTGGGGAGCAAGGGCTCAGGATGCCATACATGAGTAGAGACTGATCAGAAATCTTTTCACAAATTGAGAAAGAAATCTCAAGAGGAACATGTGGATAGTAAAGGAGTGTGACTCTGCCACAGTCCACGTCTTTGGTAATAATATTAGTAACTTCATAGGGACCATGAGGATACAGCATCAAAGTCCTTTATAGTCCCCCAATCTCTAAAAGTTGTTTGCTTCCTAGACAAGGACTCCTGTGGTAGTTTTCAGTGTACACCCAATATTGTCAAGAATTTAAAATGACATCAAAGTGACTTTCCCTATAATTGAAACTTAAGAAAATACACGAGTGAGAAAAATTAAGTATAAAATATATCTCTTCACAAATTATTATTATTACTAGCATTATTTTTGAGTTGGAGTCTCACTCCGTCGCCCAGACTGGAATGCAGTGGCACACTCCCGGTCACCGCAGCCTTGGCCTGCTGGGCTCTGGCGATCCTTCCGCCTCAGCCTTCCGAGTAACTGGAACTACAGGCGTGCGCTACCACGCCCGGCTAGTTTTTGATTTATTGTAGAGACGAGGTCTCTCCAAGTTGCCCAAGTGGGTCTCGAACCCTTGGGCTCAAGCAATCCATTCACCTCGGCCTCCCAAAGCGCTGGGATTACAGGTTGAGCCACCAAGCGCGGCCTTCACAAATTATTGTTAGAGAAAGGTATTGTGTGGCTTGAATGCACAATTGACTTAATAAAGAAATAATTTTAAGAAAGAAAGAGAAACAATTGAAAGCATCCAAGGTCCTCACAAGCTATAGCTTAGGACTCAGGAACAATGTACTTTATTCTGTGACCAATAACGCAAGGAAATTAAATTTGACAAACTATTTTTAAACAACAGGTCCCATGCATTAGACCTTTCTAACTGGCTGTGTTTTTAACTAACATATCACGGTATGTACAAACCAGGAAGCAAAAGCCAGAAATCATATACCAGTACCTTGCATTCTGGCATAATTAGTTCTTTCTTTGGGTATTTGTTAATACTAAAGGAAATGTGCAAAAAAAAAAAAAGTGCTATAGTCTTTGATCTTTGGACATAAAGGCCTGGAGGTGAGGAAGAGTGATGAGCCAAGGAAAGGCTTGGATCTGCAGAACAGTGGTTTTGAGGAGAGTGAGATACAATTAGCTGAGCATGTGGAAATCAGATGATGCAAAAGCAAGGCATCCCAGACTCTGAGGCTCAAGATTTACCTCGTAGCCAAAGAGAACCACTGAAGATTTCTGAGAAGTGACTGACTATTTTAGAGGAGAGTTGGGGTTTAGAAAAATTAGTCCATCAGTATGTAAAACAAATTCAAAAGGGACCCTGAGAGACAGAGACCAGTTATAGGCGGTTGCAATTGACTAGACTTGGGGTGATATATATTGGAATTAAGGCTATATTGTCTGGAATGTAAAAGAAGGTACATATTAGGAGATATTTTGAAAGAAGGAACAACTATCCAATTTGGTGTTGGAGGTTAATTTTGGAAGGAGCAAATAAACTCCTGGATTTCAAGTCTGGAACAATGGGAGAACAAGGATATTGCTCATGGAAATGTGGAAATCAGAAAAGGAAGAAATGGTATATGTATGTATGCATTCATTTGGAAAATGATGAATTTGACCACACAATGAAAAGTTTAACTGGAGATGTCACGTATCTCCAGTTAAAGTTTTAACTATCATGACAGTTAGAGATGAGTAATTTTTCTCAGTCATTAAAGGAAGGAAAAGGAAGTGAGAATAGAGGGGGTAAGAATGAGTTTCAGAAGGTGAGATCAGAAAGAAGAGATGAAGACATTTAAATAGAATTATTTAAACAGACAGGAGGAACCCAATTTCCTCTGAATTAATAGGCCATATCTCTGTTTCCTTTTATAAAAAGTAATACAAGTATAACATATTTTTGGAAGCATACATCCTGTTTCAACTATTAGATCATAGATCATGAAAGCTTAGAACTGGAAGAAACCTTGATTGATACACGAGGGTCTACTCTTCAGAATTATTCCAGATGGGCAGAAAACTGCCATCTGGTCCATGAGTACTCATAATCTAGTTTGCAGAAATTCTTTAGTAAAAGCATGTCAGGGAAAAAAGGTCGTTTAAAACTATGCTCCATGAGGACAGGGACACATCTTTCTTCCCCTACTACATCCTCAGTGACTAGCACAGTACCTGGCGTATAGCAGGTGCTAAATTAATACTAGTTGAATGAATTAACATGCAGTTTATTCATGGATATTTACAATAACAACTATATTTTAAATGATTAATGTCTCTTTCAAGATTCTTGACAGGTTTTTAAAAAAACCTCCCTTCCTTCTTCCTTCCTTCCTCCTTCCCTCTCTCCCTTCCATTTTTGGATGATCAAAGTTAAAAAAAAAAAAAAGAAAAGAAAAGAAGACCATTTAGATTCAATTTTGTCTACAATATAAGATTAAAACATTTAAATCAATAATTTAGAAAAAAAAACAAAGCCCAAATCTCTTTTATATTTGTTTTATTCTAATTTTTAAACCATGATGTTTGAGAGCTATGAAAACTCTCCTTTGCCTTCTCATTTCAGATAAGTTCTATAGACAATGTGCCATCTACAGAGACCTTTCTTCCTTTGCTCCAGTAAGAAATGTCTCTATATTCATTGAAAAGATATTTACTACAGTGCATGTTCCTTGTTCACAAAGGCTTTATTGTCTTGTTAATTTATCACAGTGCCTAATACATAGGAGATTTTTTAATGAAAGCTGATTTTTATTTTATCAACAGCCATTTTTAAAACATGAACATGCATACGTAATATTCTATGCACATATCACAGTTTTTAACTGTGTTAATAAAGGTTAGTTAATAAAGGTTAAACACACAACATCCTTACCAAAAAAGTCAAAATGCAAACTTAAAACTTTAAACAAAAGTCTACTAATTTAAAAAATGTTTGTGTTGGGTACCATTTGTACAACACGGTTAATTTAAACATTTCATTTTGGCTGCACATGAGAAAAGTGACAGCAGAAAACAAAGTCGTGGAGGGTTTTTAAGTAGCAGAAGAGGCAGTTTTGGCATGCAGAAGAAGCAATATAAAATATTAGTTTAAAAAAATCCACCTTTAAAAATATTTAGTTCAAGTTACAGAATTTTTCTCAGTAGAGACCCCAATGCAATGCATAATTAACTGCCTCAGTGGCTTGTGGAAGGGACAAGATCCAAGATCCCTTCAGAGTGAAACTTTACTGATTTTGGCACAGAAAAGAAGTCTTAAGAACAAGAACATGATTAAAAAAGAGGGAAGAGGAACAGAGGAAAGAAAGAAAAGCAAGAATAAATGAGATAGGAATTGCAATCACTAAAAAACTACGCATTCTCAGTCATTGCAGAATACGGTCTTCTGCCTCCAGCAGGTGCTTATTCCAGAACTTTATTGCAGCAAGGATTTAATTTGCTTGGAGGTAGTCTCATCACTCAAACGTTTTGTTGTGTACCTGAAAGCATTTAGAAGACCTTCTACACTGTTGGGAGGCTGGTCCTTAAGAACTTTGATACAATCTTTCATATCGATTTTGGAAGTTTTGGCAAATGCTCCCACTGAATGCACGTGGTCATAGAGTATTCAGACATCCACCATCACCCTCAAGCAGAACGATACCGTCTCTTCGTTTGTAAACCTGCTTCTGAATTCCGGTGTTTCCAGCATGACTCTGCATACACTAGCCACGGTGCTTAAACCGTCGGTCGTATTTTCTATCGGTAAATTTTTATTCTCAGATACAAATTGCGTGGTGGCATCAATCAAGGTTTTCAGCATTGGAGTCGCCTCAGCATAAAACAAAGACATTCGGATCGCCAACTCGTTATTTACTACAGTTTTCTCCTTATGCTGGTACATTATTAATCCTCTTACGACTCAATGTTCTTCTATAATAGCTGAAATCATTCCGTATGGCAGGATTTGTCATCTTGAGTTCATCACACCGCAGTGTGAAATGAAGAATTTCCGCAAACTGTTTAGCAAGAGCTTGCTCTCGCTCTAGGTGCTGGGTGGGAGAGTAGGGTGTGCTTGTCAAGGCTCCCAAAAGACCTCTTAATGCTGTTTCTAACCTCTGAGAAAATTCATAAAATTTCTTTAATTTACCTACTACTGGTACAACTGCACTCCACGCCTTCTCCTGCAGCTTCTCATCTGCAGGACGCTGGATTGCCTCTCGTATTTCATGGCCAGCTCCTCGGTATGACTGCAAGTCTTCCAAGATGCCTTCTGCATCTTTTAATACTACATTCACCTGATTATAAATTTCCTTCTCAGACTCTGTAGGCTGGGCATCTTCAGCCAGTGCTGCGATTCTGTTCTTGTCCCTCTATCCTCCGCTCGAGCTTCCGGGCGCGCTCAGTCCCGCGGGGCGGCCCCTCGGCAGCGCTGGGGGAGCCCCGGGCCGGGGCGGGGGCGGCAGCGGCCAGACCGGGGGCCCCTCTGCACCTGTCCGTGTGACGGAGCCGCGACCGAGATGTTTAATAAATATTTAATAAATGAGTGAACGAATGACTTTTTGAGTTCTGTTAAGTATGCTAAGTTAAATATGGTAGACTTTTAGTGTAATTTTGGGTATAATGAATGAGCATTAATTCATCCAACTAAATTAATAATAACACACTCTGAATTCCAAATTGTGACTGTTTCCCAAAACTCAGTCCATTACTCTGTGTATTTTGAAGGATAGCTTTATTTCATTTTTTTCTTCAAAATTGTTTTAAATATGCCACGAAATAAAAGAAAGAAAAAGGACTGATAACAACATTATGCCTCATACTTAAATTTGTTTTAAATTCTCACGAGCTTCCACTTTTTCTTCTGCTCTGTCAGTTCATTACTGTTAGACAACACGGTTTCTTCCTAGTGTCCAAGCTAAGTCTTACTGTTACTACATACATAAATCGTGTTTACTCCAGTCTAGGGAAAAGATGTAACTAGGCATGTATATTTTCAACTTCTGGCTCTCAGTTTGTATAGACTCTTGATAAATATCCATGGGCATACCAGTACCAGACTTCACACATACACTACTGAGAAAAAAAATGAAAAACCAAAACTCTTCCTGTACTGTGATGGTAGTGAACAAACCACACATACGCACACAAATTTGACTCTACAATCTACTCAGGAGTTTTTGTTCTGAAATTTAGTTGTTTGTACAGTTTACTGTGGGCATATATCTATGCTGTAGGAGAGTCTTCCTAATTCATTCTTATTCCCAAATCATTACATGTAACAATCATAAATACATGCCCAAACATTACCTTGGTAACGCTCCTGAGACCAATTACAGTATCAGTTAAAATCCTTTTAACTAATTGTAATCTGTTTCTGTCAAAATCCACCATTCTTCTAATTCTGATTTCTTTTCAGTTGTTATAAAAAAAAAAGATCTGAGATAAGTTCTGGAATGAGGGTCTGCGATGGGTATACCTCACTGGCAAAACAGCCTGGGCTTGTTCGATGCAAAGATTGACTGGATTCTTTTTTCCTTGAATTAATTTATGTGTTTTATTGATATTGGGATACTTAGAAATTAAGCAGAGTTTCTTATGTTTGACTTCAGAAGAGATCACAGGAAAGCAACCAGTGCTAACATGGTGCCCACTCTGACTAGGAGTAAAATTATGAGCTGATTTTATGTGACTTAGGGCATATATACTAACATGTGCAATCTGAGACCATCATTAATTCACCTTTTAAAATTTTTCTATCTCATAGCTTTTTTCCCCTCCATTTTATATTTCTGTGCTGACTCTTTTCATCTCCGACTCCTTTTCTTATCCCCTCTTTTGCCTTTCCTTTCTCCTCCACCCCCTTTCTCCCTACTATGTACTACACAACACGCTAAAAGAGCGCACAGACTGCTGGGGCAAACAGATCAACACATCAAATAAAGTAGTTGTGCACCCCTGCAAGAAATGTGAGGCAGGATGTGGGGACAGGAGTCCTAGCCTAGTGCCATCCCAACACTTCTCCGGCAACATTATTTCTTTAATTTCACCAAACTCTTCTATCATCTGGGAAAACAAGAGAGAACAAACAGCAAGTTTTTTTTTTTGTCCATTGTTGAAAAGAAGCTTTCACCTCATCGATTTCTAAAATGTGCTTTGGATGTTTGTTTATCGGTTTTTATGCTTATGCAACTGCCTCATTCTGTGATAATGGAGTCAGGTTATATCAACATTAAGTTGACTTCATAGATCCAAGTACCTTAAGGGTATCATTAATTTTAATTTAGAAAAGCAGCAATCAACCTCCTATCCTGCCTCATTTGTCAAAATCTTTAGTTTTAATTACATCTACAGACTTATGAAAATTGTGACAGGAAGGAAAGAGATCATAGAAAACATTTATTCTGTCTTTTTTTCTTTTTTTTGGGTCTCAAAAAGATAAGAAGAAACTTGAATTACTCTGCTTGGATAATGATGTAACTCGATGCAGATTTTATCCTTAAAAAAATAGGTTCCCTTTTAAAAGCTTTCCTAATGTATCTCATGATTTGCAACAGGAACTAAAGTCAAGTGGCTCTCACCTTACAACATCATTACATTAAATCATTTGCATTCTAGCTTTAGCTATTTATTCTTGTGCTTTATTTATTCCACATTTGGAAGATATCACTCAAACAGAAATTTTCTGGGGCCATTGGAGCATTCCTTTCTAGGGGCATTCTGGCCCACGGTAGCATAATGTTCACATGGTAATTACATAATTATGCCTCTTGGTATTAGAACACAGGAGTATTTCCAAGGAACAGAAGTGGCAATTTGAAATAATTATCAATGAGATAAAATAGAACTGGTATCATCTGGGGGGAAAAAGACACAACATACATAGAAGTTAGCAGTTTCATACTAAAAGATGACTGAAGCAGGTTGAAATCTTGAAGATAAATGAAAAAAGATAAAGCACCAGAAATCAACAAGCATTGTTGTCTGAACCCTTATATTTTGGGTATATATTTTGTAGATTTCCAGTTAGTTTTACACCTTTTTAATGAAGGCTGGGAGGGAGAATTTGCTGAAGTATGCACGCAACAATCCTTAACCAAGGAAATCAATGCTCTCGAAATCCCACACCATCCTTGCAGCATTTCCAAAGCTCCCTGACCTTGATTCCCTTCACAGTCAATTTTACCGCCTATTCAAGAAGCTTGTCTGCCAGGAGCTCCTGCTACCAGCTCCCAGCTCACCTTTCTTTTCTCTCACTGAGCAGAGCTGCCAAACCAGTATCAGGAAGATCTCATCTACTGTACTTCAGTTCTACAATGTCGTCTCTCTTCTTTGCATATCAGAAGACAAGGCACAAGTTGCATAAATAAGCATACTTCATGTTCTTAATAAAGGGCAGGAGATGGAGCAATGCGCTTCTATTCTTTCTCAGTGTAGATTCGTCGGAACTCGAGTTCAAACTCTGCCATGGACTCACACTTGAGTCTCCACAGTCTCCCTCAGTCTTCCTTTTACTCTTCTGACCTACCCTTCCTCTTCTTCCTGGTTGCCTCCCTTCACTCCACCTTGCCCCATCCCCAAGGCTGTTTGGGAATACTCATAAGACTTCCCTGAACTATTTTCACTTCAAATCTAAACTAAAGCCAGTTTTTAAAATGTGGCTTTACATAGTACAGAAGACTGCAGTGAAAAAATTCCAAGATACAATGTGATCTTTTATAGGAGAAACAAAAGATTGAATTTCTAGGTCATCACAGAAGTAGGTATACTTCCCTGAGCAATAATCTGAGGTACTTTATGAGATTCTTCCTTTCACTAAACAAGAAATCCTGAAATCCATCAGGATACATGCACCGTACCTTGACTGTCTTTTTAATCCTCAAGTGAAACCAAGACAGTACAGTGTAATAAAAATGCATATAGCCTCAGGGTTTGTGCCTCAGCAAAGAGAAAAAATAAGCTTCTTGACTTAATACGTCTACTGTGAATAATCAGTCATTGTATTTTGGGATCTTGCTTTATAATCTTAACGTACAGCAGTAAACTCCATGTTCATGGTGTGACAAGAATAAAGGATTTTTTTTTCTTTCTTAAAAACAGAGATTCTCCCCCCTATTTTCTAAAAGACAGGCATGTGTCAACTTAAAAGAAATAAAATTATGGGGGGAGGAATCTCCTGACTTTTAGCAAAATATTTTCTGCATTTTACCTGAAGATATCAAGGAAATGTAGGCAGGGCAAAATGGGAGCCTTAGCCTGTGCAAGCCTTCTCAGTTCCGTTTTCAGATGTTTAGATTTTCCTCCTCAACTACTGCTTCTTAGCTGATTAATAACTGTCCCTAGTAAGATCAATGATAGCTCATAACAGGCTTCTTGTACCACAGCTGTGAGTATTTGCATTTTAAGCGTAACTTTAATTAAATAATTAAGCAATTAATTACTCAAATACTTACTGAGTGTTTATAAGGCACTTTTCTAGGAGAGGAAGCAGAAAAAAATAAATAAGAAAACAAGGAGCCTTTCTTTAGTGAATTTATAGATTCGATATTTACAAATAATCATATTAAAGTAGCACAGGAAAGGTTTTAATGTACTGCTGCTGCCATTCCCTGATTTGACAGTGCATCATAGCCAGCTGGGATCGTTTTTAAAAAAACAGTCTTCGCACAGCTAAACAATTCCTAACTTAGTTTATCTGGCGCTGGGACTTGAGAAGCTCTAAGGATGGTTGTGCTGTACAGTCTGCTTTTGGGGCCCTGGTGCAGTGGAAAGGCCACCCATGTTATGAATCAGGAAAACCTGAGTGGGAATTCCTTACTAGTGATTTGACCTTCAGCAGCTTATCTAATAGTTTATGAACTTTTGTATCCTTATGTGTCCACAGAAATACCAAACAGCAACACCTCCAACAGTGACAAGAATAGTGACAGTAACATTTACCAAGCATCTACTATGTTCCAAGTGCTGTTTTAAGAGCTTTAGAAGTATATTTCATTGAAGCCTTTCTTATTAGAAGATAAATCCGATGAGGGTAGGACTTGGTCTATTTCATTCGCTGCTGTATCCCCAAGGACCCAAGTTAGTACCTGTCTCACGGTAGGTACTCAACTTAATATCTGAAAAAATGAATGCCCCTATGAGGAAAGTACCACTGTAATGATAGTTTTACAGATGAGAAAATGGATGTACAGAGAACGGGATGCTGTAAGTGCACAGTTGGAGAGACTATTTCCTGGCACTCAGTAGGAACTCCTTTCTTTTAAGCTGGAAGCTTAAATAGCCATTGGGTTACAGAGTTTCTGGAGCAAATGAATAAAGGAGGCTGCTTTGAAGTTGGTCCTTTAAAATTGGGTAAGCTTTTAATGGGAGAAAACAGAGGACACATTCTAAGTGGCAAGAGCAGAATGAGCAATTATTTTTGGTGCTAGTAAAGGCCTGGATGTAGAGGATAAACAGAGAAAGAGCTGAATAATATAAGGCTGAAAGCATAGTTTGGAGTCAAATCAGAGTGGTATCAGACTGTCAGGTTTAAGAATAGAGAATTCAGTTAGTTGTTCATGGGAAGGCATTCAAATATTTTTTAAATAATTATTTTAAAAATGTAATTTTGTTTCTTTTTAATGCATGCACATGATAAAATTCAAGAAAAACAGAAAAAATATTTAAAAAGCAAGTTTCCCCTTCACTGTATTCCTCTAGCCATCTTGCTCTCCATGTACTATTAACATTTTTATATTCTACATTAATTAACTAATTATTATTTTTTTTTTAGTCAGGGTCTCACTCTGTCACTCAGGTTGGACTGCAGTGGCACCACCATGGCTCAGTGCAGTCTCGCGCTCCTGAGCTCAGGCGATTCTCCCACCTCAGCTTTCAGAGTAGCTGGGACTACAAGTGTGCACTACCATGCCTGGCTACTTAAAAAAAATGTTTGGAGAGAAGCTCCCACTATGTTGCCAGGCTGGTTCCAAACTCCTGGACGTATGCAAATTTCTTGTCTTAGCCTCCCAAAGTACTGGGATTGCAGGTGTGAGTCACCGTGCCCAGCCTATGTTAATTTTTTTAGGTAAGAAAATACTGAGTGACCTCTCACAGAAACAAGGACCCGAGTATCACATGTTCTCACTCATATAATGGACCTTGAACATCCAATGTAATACTATAAGAAAATGACTGACGGTACTGGGAAACTATGGGGGGGAGGGGGATGGGATTAACAGTAGCAAATATCTGTCTGGGGAAGGGGAAACACCTCTTATCAACAGGGTGCCTGAATGAAACGTAATTGTACACCTAACCCTTAACTGTACCCCACAAAACCATAATAAAAAATATTGATTTAATAAAATAAAAAAATTAAAAAATTAAAAAAAAAACCCAATAATTCCCTATGTCTCCTTCTCCCAACCCCTGGTAACTTCTATTCTATTTTTTACCTAAAAATTTGCATATTCAGCCGGGCTCCGTGGCTCAGCCTGTAATTCCGCGCCTTTGGGAGGCTGAGGTGAGCGGATTGCCTGAGCCCGCGGGTTCGAGACCCGCCTGGGCAGCGAGACCTCATCTCTACAATAAATCAAAAAATCAGCCGGGCGTGGTAGCGCGTGCCTGTAATTCCGGCTACTCGGAAGGCTGAGGTGGAAGGATCGCCGGAGCCCAGCAGGCGAGGCTGCGGTGGCCGGGAGCGGCCACTGCACTCCAGTCTGGGCGACCAAGTGAGACTCCAACTCAAAAAAAAAATTTTGCATATTCTAAGCATCTATTGCATATAAGTAGAATCATACTATATTTGTCCTTTTGTGTCTGACTTCTTTCATGTAGTATAATGCCTTCAAAATTCATGCATGTTGTAGCATGTATGAGAATTTCATTCCTTTTAGTGGTTGAATAATATTTTGTTGTATGGATATACCACATATTGTTTACTCATTTATCTTTGATGGACACTTGGGTTGTTTCTGCCTTTTGGCTATTGTGAATAATATACTGTTATGAACACTGGTGTATAAGTAACTGAGTCCTGGCAAAAAAAAAAAAAAAAAAAGATAAATACACAAAAGGACGTACTCCTAAATGTAAAAAAAAAAAAAAGAGAAAAAAAAAGGAAATAACGTGGTCAGAATGGTGTTTTAGGATAAATGGAAGCACGGAGAAAGTGAAGAAAGGATATGTTGCCAGAAAGAAAACAAGAGATAGTATGACAGGATGTGGTGAATTAAACTTGAGTATCAGAAACAAGAGAAGTCAAGGAAGCCTGAGCCTTTCACCCTAGGTGAGGAGATATGTAAACATCAGGAGGAAGCCCTGGTATGCTGAGACATGGCTTGGCATAATAACCAAAGCAGTAACTCATGAACAGCTGAACAAAGGCTAGATGAAATGATGGGGAAATTATGAGAGGGATGGCAATGGATTCTACTTAAAAAGCCCTTTTTATATCATTCATTCTGATGATTAGCAAGATCCCTACTATTGCTGGGGCAGAAATAGTATGAGGGGGCCCCGCCAAAAAAACAGAATTATATTTTGGAGGGCAGGTGCTTTTTAGTACAGGCTTCCACTACTAGGTAAGTGTTCTAGGAACCCATCAGTATCAGTGTACCAGCTAGTGTTGAAGTGAGAGGTTGCATTCAGCTTCAGTGATTTTTTTTTTTTTTAGATTCTTTCAACGCATTTGCCCATTTCATTATGGGTGATTTACGAGTGTACCTGCCCACACCCCACTGAGTGTTCAGCAGTTTTTGACCAAAAAAGACACGACCCCAATGTCTCACCCTCCTCATTCACTTGATCCTACCCTGAATGACTATTTTCCCCTCTTGGATAAAGAAAGTCTTTAAAGGGAAATGTCTTGCCAATGTGGAAGAGATGAAGCAAAAAACGACAGAAGCCCTAAAATTGATGAGTTTAGATACTGTTTTGAGAAGTGGAAAAAATGTCTTGATAGGTGTATTGCATCAAACGGAGAGTACTTTGAAGGGGACTAAAGCTTAAACATGTAAAAACAATTATACAGGTTTTTATAAATAAATCCTGGGTTTTTTGAACCTTCCTCATATATTTTACTAAAAATGAGCTAAGGCATGAAAAGCATTAAATAGTATCTGTTAGAAGGTGAGCACTGAGTCAATGGTAGTTGTTATTTATTTGTTAAAACGCAGGGCATGGCATGTGTCTGTCAATCCTAGTTACTGGGGAGGCTGAGGCGGGAGGATTGCTTGAATTCACTAGTTCAAGATGAGCCCTGGGCAACATAGTGAGACTGCAGTCTCTAAAATATAGTTTTTGAAAAATTTAAATGGAGAGTCAGAGCAGAATAGAAGAGGTTAGTTTGGTGAACACATCTCCAGAGGAAGTTCCATGTCTAGATTGTCTCTTTTATAATAGATACTTGAGCGGGCCAGCTGGGGAGAGCCCAGGTGATTTTTATCTTTTGCCCGGAATTAAACAACTCTGAAAAATATGAGAAGTGGACTCAATAATCAATATTTCCACAATTATTTTCAAGGGAGGAGGGATCAAAAAACCCCCAAAAACCTGGGGTCCCCCCAAAATTGAATTATTTTTTGAAGGGCAGGCCCCTTTTAATACAGGCTTCTCTTGCTAGGCAAGTGTTCTAGGAACCCATCGGCATCAGTTGACCAGCTAGTATTGTTTTAAGAGGCTGCCTTCAGCTTCAGTGAAATATTTTTGGAGATTCTTTCAATGCATTTGCCTATTTTATGATGGATGATTTACGAGTGCATCTGCCCACACCACGCTAAGTGTTCAGTCGTTGTTGACCGAAAACAGCATGACCCCATGCTCTACCTATCCTATTCTCCAGGTCTTGCTCCCAAGCAACTTTTTTTGTTTTCCTGAATGAAAAATGTCCTTAAAGGGAAGTGTTTTGCCGATTTTGAAGAGGTGAAACAAAAAACAGCAGAAGCACTAAGAGGCACCAAGATTGACGAGTTCAAAAACTGTTTTGAGCAGTGGAAAGTGTCTTGATAGGGGCATTGCATCAAACAGAAAACAGAGAGTGCTTTTAAGGTGACTGAAATTCAAACGTGTAAGAATAAATACACATTTTTTAATAAATAAATTTTGTTTTTTGGATCCCCCCTCATGCATTGAGCTGTTTATCTTGTGAAGGATGGCAAAGAAGGAATATGAGAAATTCCTGTTCTCAAGAACCTTATGTCTTGCTGGGAGATGACTGCACCTGAGACCAGTTAGAGACTCTTTGAATAATAGTGTATATGTTACTGACCAATAAGAGCCATATGAATTTCTAGAAGGGAGAAACAGTGAGGTTGGGAGAAAACTGGGAGGCTTCAGAAAGGAGGTAACATGTAAAATATCATTGTCTTAGGTCAGACCCAGTATATCAGCAGCATGGCATCTCATGTCCATTGAGGAGTATTTTTTGAACAGGCATTTTGTATGCCATTGGTGATAGAATCTTAATGGCTTAGATATTCCTTTGATTTCAAACAGTATCACTTATACTGTCCATGTTTTCCTTTATTTTAGTAAGCCACAACTCATTATTTTCCTTCCATTTTTAACCATCCCACTTTTGTTTGCAAAAAAAAACTTTCAAAATATAGTGATTAAAATGGTTTGTTTTTTTGTCTTTTTCTCTCTGTATCAGAATTGATTTATGGTTATGTGAATCTAGATAGCGAGATATAAAAAACACTGAATAATTTTGTCTTTAGCTAAAAACTGTGAATTTTATATGAGTAAAGAGCTAGTAACACTACCATTCTACTTGAAAATGATTTCAGTGCACTGATAGCAAACTTTTTCTAGACTTTTCCAAAGTAATATTAAGCTTCATATATAGAACTTTGAATATCTAGTCCTTGATCTAGGATTGAACACGCTTCACAGCTTGTAGAAAACTTTTTTTTTTTTTTTGTGGTTAGTTGATCTTTTTATCCCTTCAGGTGTTAACCAGTCTTTTTATTTTCCTAGCAGCAGTTCTGGAGCTAAATTCCTTGAAGGCTAAAGTATGTATTGGATGGTTCAAAATGTACAGTGCTAAAAATTTGCTTTTGTTGTAATGTTTGTTAGTAGGCATCCCAGAAAGAAAAATATGTTCTTGCTTATAAAGACACACTGTGGTAATTTTTCACTAATTAATATTTAATTCTGAACTTTTAATACAGATTGAACATACCTAATTCAAAATTTGAATTCTGAAATGATCCACATTTCAAAACTTTTTGAGCACCAATATGAAGTCAAAAGTGAACAATTTCACACCTGACTTCATGTGACAGGTTGCAGTCAAAACTTTGCTTCATAGACAAAATTATTGAAAAAATAATATAAAATTACCTTCAGTCTCTATGTACAAGGTGCACATAAAACAAAAGTAAATTTCATGTTTAGACTTGGGTGCCGTCTCAAGATATCTGATTATGTATATGCAAATATTTCAAATCCTAAAAAAATCTAAAATCCAAAAACACTTCTGGCCCCAAGCATTTCAGATAAGGAATACTCAAGCTGTATTCCAATCTGAACTGACACACTGACATTCAATTTTGTAATACATCATGAGGAAAAAAAATACAACAGAGTAAACTTCCAGAGTAAACAAATCTACAGCCCAAGGATGTTTAAACATCAGAAACATACCCATGCTTTTGAAATAACACCTTCATAAGTCAATGCATATGCTAAACATAAATATTTCTTATCTAGACATGAAACTAAAATCTTTAAGGACATTACATACTAAGACTATTTAAGTTAATTTCAATTAATATTTGTCTTAAAAAACAGGATTTTCAAAAATCCAGGATTTAGATATTTTACTAATTCAATCTAGCCTTTCTGACCAAAAGTTAAATAAATTGATAGACTCTCAAAAACAAGTATGGATAGCTACAAATAAGAACAAAAATTGGTCAAGCATTATGGTTCATGCCTGTAATCCCAGCACTTTGGGAGGCCAAGGCGGGAGCATTGTTTGAGCCCAGGAGTTTGAGACCAGCCTGGACAACATAGTGAGAGCTTGTCTCTACAAAAACAACAAAAACAAAAAATTAGCTGGGTGTGGTAGTGCACACCTGTAGTCTCAGCTACTCAAAAGGCTGAGATGGAAGAATAACCCGAGGCCAGGAGGTCAAGGCAGGGGGGTGAGCCATGATTGTGCCACTGCACTCCAGTCTGGGTAATAGAGTGAGATCCCAACTCAAAACAAAAACAAAACCAAAAAAACTGCATTGCATTTTAATTTTGCTTCCTTTCATTTTTCTCCTTTTTGGAGCATCTGCTTTTTGGAGGACCCAACCTGCAACACCAATCAATCAATCCTAGACTTTCATTCCCTTAGCCTGGATGGGCACATGTTCCAACATGGGCCACTGAGAGTCAAGCTCATATAGTCTTTAAACTCTTGGGGAAAAGTAACTCTCACTTTTCTGCTAGGGACATTGAGGATGCTACCTGCAGCAGTGAGGCTGTCTGAATACCACCATTGCCGCCACTACCCTTTTATGACTTAACTAATCTGAGCTAAGTTTTCTGTCACTTAAAGCCAAGTGTCTAACCTTATATTAAAAAGAAAACTACAGAAATAGTTAAGAAAATTAGCATTGAGCCTAAAAGTTGGTATAAATGAGCTCATGACAATAACTATTCAGAGCTAGGTATGTAAGTCATTCAAGAATTATGAACCATACTACCTTCTAAATCTAAAGACACTTCATAAAGAGATGGTAGAGAGCAGAATTATACTCATTATAGTAGAACAATTTTACCAAATGCAGCATTAGTTATCTGAGTATTTTCTCCAATTTCATCATAAAGAAATAATAGATATAGACTACTAGGGAGTAGATGCCACAAAGTCATCAATATACATTAGTTTCTATTTCCTCTCATGAGTCTTTATGAAAATTTGGGTGGACCCCCATACAGCATACCCCACCTCTTCTTATTTCCCATTTTCTGTTCTAATTTTAGGAAAAGAGAACATTTCCATGAGTATGCTGTTTGATTTGAACCAATCTCTCAGGCTCAAAAACATTTCAATATTGTGTGTGCAGCATTTAAGACTGTGAAGTATGTCCACTTCAGTACTCTTTTTTAATAGAACGATTTAGTTGAAAACTCAAAGCCACATTTGTCCACTGCAAGTTTTTGAAAAGCTTCGTTTGTGAAAAGATGCATTGACCAGAACTGCTGGGGATCATTAGCGGGAGCTGGACCGTCAAAGGAGATTGTGTGCTGGAAGAGGTACTTGGGCATTTTAGCCAAGCGGCTGACCACTTGGGATTTGGTCATTTGAAAGGGTGTTAGTTGTTGACAGACCCTAATAGATACCCTCTACACCTTTTCTTTTTAAAAATGCTACTAAATGGTTTGTATTATGGGGTACTTATTTAAAAAGAGAGCTTGGGAGGCCAGGTGCAGTGGCTCACGCCTGTAATCCCAGCACTTTCAGAGGCTGAGGCAAGAGGATTGCCTGAGCCTAGGGGTTCGAGACCAGCCTGGGTAACTTGGTGAGACTTTGTCTCTACAATAAATCAGAAAAATTATTTGGGTTTGGCTGCACACGCCTGTAGTTCCACCTACTTTGAAGGCTGAGGTGGAAGGATCGCCTAAGCCCAGCAGGTCAAGGCTGCAGTGGCTGTGAGCATGCCGCTGCACTCCAGTCTGGGTGACAGCAAGACTCCATCTCAAAAAAAAAAAAAAAAGGAAAAAGAAAAGGAAAAAAGAGAATGCTTGGGGAGCTGCCCCTTTTACTCTGCTTCTGTAAGGCACCTTACATTTTCTAACATCAATTTTCCACCAGTAATTGTCTATTAGGACACCAAAATATTCCTCAGTTCCTGGCTGGGGAGTTTTTTGTCTTGATCATCTCCTCTGTAGTGTTAGAGACAGAGTGACAGATGTGAGTGAAGGAGGTCACTCATACTACTTGTCTTGGTCTAAATTAATTAGAAAGGAATTCAAGTCTATATTCTCTCAGATTGGGAGAGTTCAGGGGAAAAAAGCCATACAACAGAAATGCTGCCCAGTTGCACAGGGAGTTGCTATTGTCTAGCATTTTGAAAACACAACAATTTGTGTTTTCAAATGCTTTCACAGACACTGGTTAGTAGCAGGTACTCTATTAAGAAGGAGAGAACTCCAAGCAGAGTTTTGAACATAGAAAGGTTCCTGGAAGTGATTTACAAAGGACTATCCCCTTTTTTAATGCTTAGGACCAAAAAACCTTTTAAATATGATTTTATATTGCAGTGGGACCAAATCATGAGCTTCTTCTGTTTGTTTAGATACTAATCATGCTACTTAGAGAGCCAGCATAGGTTTGATATCACAAACTATGTGGGAACAGGAGCAGAAAGATATGTACAGAAGAAGGGAGAAAAATGGTGGGTTTAAGATTCAAGAAAATGACTTTGAACCCCTGTGGAACTCACTGGAAGGGGATTAGGAGACTATCGCTGGGCGGAAGGCCACTGTCTTATTCTTAAGGCTGACCTACCTTCTCAAAAAAAAAAAAATGAGGAAAAAATTAGAAGAGGAAGTCTGCAGTTGACAGTGGCGAAAGGATCTCAAAATGTCTTAAAATTGTTGAGGAACCCCAACTTTTTCTTGGTAAAGATGATAAAATTAAGTTTACTACTCTGAGAACCTTTTCATGTCCATTTTGACTGTTTGCATATGATCTGTGTAATAATCACTGTATTTCCCCTTCAATGTCCTTTTGTATTTTTGGGCATTTTAGTCTGTTTCTACCTCTCTATGATTCTTTTTCTTTTATTCAAACCCATTTTCTCTCCTCTTATTGCTTTATTTAATGTTTTCCTTATGCTACAGCATAACTGCCTTTTTTCTCCATTCATATCTCTAAATTAGAGGGTCTCTCTTCTTTTTCTATGCAGCAGCCGCCGCTCTTCAGCATGATGTCTTCACTTTTTTCTATTGTGGTCTCTTTTGAGATTGACCAATAGCAAAATGAAACTTACTAGAATCCAATTCTAAAAGCACTTTAGTAGGATGGAATCTTATCATTTACTCCCTGAATCACTATCATCAGTATAGTTGGTGCAGAACGGTATTCCATTTTGGGGCTCATTGGATAAGTATGAGTTCAACCTGGCAGTCATAAAATAACTGGGGGAAAATTTTGTTCCTTTCTTCCTTTATAGCTCAGAAGTTTGTGACTGACCTTGCTTCTTTATTTCTAATTATGCCCTATGGAAAAATAACATTTTAAAATTTATATTGTATAGTGCCTAAGATTTTGCTGGGCCTTTTATGAAAAGAAGTATAATTTCATTTCATTTTACAGATTATGCAATATAATTTTGGAAAATTAAACTACATGCCCAAGGAAGGACTCAACATTTCCAGAGAACTTAGCATTTTCTATCTCTCAGAAGACTAAAATTAGATCCTGTTTTAATGACCGTCTCTGCAACAGTGAGTTCCATGTAATGAAAATGTTTCCATGTTCCTGCTGACAGACCACTTACTACTATTTGCTGATGTGGGGCTGATGACTTCTGACAATCAATAATAATAATTGCATAAACATTAACATTTATTGAGCTTGCTTTGTGCCAGGCATTGCACAAAGTGCTTTATAATGATTATTTCATTCGATCTTTCTAATAACCCCATGAGTTAAGAATGCAAATGCTTTGGCATATCAGAATTGTTCACATTTGATGGTTGACTTAATAAAGATCTTTTAAACTGTCTAGTAAGTTTCCACAGCACATATTGCACTGACTCTCCATACCCCTTCAACAACATAAAGCCTGTTCTGCTTTGAGTTCTTGTATTTTTTTTTCATATGTGGTGGATTAAAAAAAATAAACAGATGCTTTAATGACACCCGAAAGAAAGACTGCCATTGCTGTTACCCTGCTCCACTCTGAGGTTTGTAGCAAATACCTCTGGTTTTTGCATCACATCTCATTTGCCCACCTCTGATTCCAGTGTCAGTAGCGATGGATGGTTCTGTGCAAGTTCTAATCCACTGTATATAGACAGCATCCCTCCTCAGTAGGGAGCCCTGAGTCTTGCTGCTTTCTGTCCTAGGTTTTTTTCTCCCAATGACATGGGAGCTTCCCAGGTGGGCAGCATAGCCACAGGGGAGTTAACGATTTGGCAGCCACCCACAACCAAAGAGGGCAGGAGCAGGTGGATATGTGTTCTGGCTTCTTGTATTTCAGGCTCTAGCTACCCATGTTCAGATGTAGCTTATTTTGTACACTTCTCACAAGCTCCAGAGAATAGCACATCTTTCTTTTTCATCTTTTTCACTTTTTTACTCCTGCTTCTTAGAATTACATATTAAATAAAATTATTGCACCCAGGTCCTTGTCTTGATTTTGTGATGAGGAAACTCACTGTGACACCAGATCTTGGGGCAGGTCTCATCTCCATTTAAACCTGGACACGTGAGGAATGCAGATAGGAATACTATTAAACACAGCATCTGTTGATAACGGGAAGTTTACTTCACCCATTATTTAAGACCCTGTTAGTCATCAATAAATGTTGATGGTGATTCAAGTACTGTGTTAGGTGCTGCTGCTGCTAAGGCTGGGATTTAATCCAGAGTCTGATAAGGCTTGTTGGAATTTCTGCCTTAGGGCAGCAGGAAACAATCGAAAGACTTTAAAATAAGGAACGTTGACCAGGCGCAGTGATTCAGCCTGTAATCCCAGAATTTTGGGAGGCCGAGGTGGGAGGGTTTGAGACCAGCCTGGCAGACCTTATCTCTACAGTAAATCACAAAAACTAGCCGGGCGTGGTGGCGTGCACCTGTGGTTCCAGCTACTTGGAAGGCTGAGGCGGAAGGATCGCCTGAGCTCAGCAGGTCGAGGCTGCGGTGGCCGAGTGTGCCACTGCACTCCAGCCTGGGCAATAAGAGTGAGACTCCAACTCAAAAAATGAAATGAAATGAAATAAAATAAAATAAGGAGAGTTATCTAATCAGATCCGCATTTTAGGAGGATTACTACAGGTGCAGAAACTGGATTAGAAAGAAAGAACAAAATCAGGAAGATAAATTAAGAGACCATGAAGCATCTGAGTCAAAGGATATTGGAGGTAGGGAAAGTGTAAAAGAAGGAAATGAATTTAAGAGATGGTTTGGGGATAGAGTTGACAGAATTTGGCAAAGCATCATGTTAGATTTAAAGACAAGGGTAGATTCAGAAATAATGGTTGAGTTTCTGGCTTGGGCAGTTGGGTGAAGGGTTGTGCAAACAAGAATAGCAAAATCAAAAAGGGGAAAATATTGAGTGTGGATTGGGAGAAGAGGAGGACAATAGGGAGCTCTATGTGGAGCATGTTAAGTCTGAGGTGTTTGTGGGACATTCAGTTGTGGAATCCAGGAAACATGGAAGATAGCTGGGTCTGAAGCTCAGAAAAGAGATAAGTCTGATTTCACTTCAGTAATCAAGCCAGCCATTTCAACTATGATGCAAGAGAAATTGAAATCTATAGGCAAAAAATGAACCTCAAACCTCTACCTTATAACATATAAAAATTAACAAAAATGGATCACAAACTTAAGTGAAAAATGTAAAAGTACAAAACATACAAAACAGGAGAAAATTTGGGTTCTAGGACTAGGCAAAGAATTCTTAGACTTGACACCAGAAAGCATGATCTGTAAAAGGAAAAATTTATCGGTTTAACCTCACCGAAATAAAATACTGTTCTCAAGTCGGGCTCAGTGTCTCAGCCTGTAATCCCGCACCTTGGGAGGCTGAGGTGAGTGGATTGCCTGAGCCCGTGGGTTCAAGATCCGCCTGGGCAACTTGGCGAGACCTCATCGCTACAATAAATTAAAAAAATTAGCCGGGCGTGGTAGCGCGCGCCTGTAATTCTGGCAACTTGGAAGGCTGAGGTGGAAGAATCGCTGGAGCCCAGCAGGTCGAGGCTGCAGTGGTCGAGGCTGCGGTGGCCAGGAGCGGCCACTGCACTCCAGTTTGGGTGACAGAGTGAGACTCCTACTCAAAAAATAAATAAATAAAATAAAATAAAATAAAATATTATGCTCTATAAAAGATCCTGTTACAAGGATGATGAAAAGATTAAGAATAAAATATCTGTGAACCATATATATAAAAAAGGACTAGTATCTGACACATAACAAACTCTTAAAATTAAACTGTAAAAAAAGGTTTTGAATTAGAAGATTCAAACAAGACCCCTATCTATCCTCATACACAAAAATTAACTCTAAATGGATCAGAGACCTAAATATAAAACCTCAAGCCATAAGAACCTTAGAAAATGCAGGACACACCCTTATGGAAATTGGAACTGGTATCCAATTCCTGAACAAAACCCGAAACACACGGGCCATAAGAGATAAGATAGACAAGTGGGACCTCATTAAACTGACAAGCTTCTGCAAAGCCAAAGAAACCATCAAGAGAGCAGGGAGACAGTCCACAGACTGGGAAAAAGTATTTTCCAACTCCATGTATGACAAAGGCCTAACATCTTGGATCTACAAGGAACTCAAACGTGCTGAAAAGAAAAAAGCAAACAACCCCATTACAAAGTGGGCAAAAGGTATGAACAGACACTTCTCAAAAGAAGACATACAAGCAGCTAACAGACACATGAAGAAATGTTCAACCTCACTAATCGTCAAGGAGATGCAAAGTAAAACTACACTGAAATACCACTTAACTCCAGTCAGAATGACCATCATCAATAACTCAAAAAATAACAGATGCTGGAGAGTATGTGGTGAAAAGGGACCACTTCTACACTGTTGGTGGGCATGTAAACTAGTGCAATCTCTGTGAAAAGCAGTGTGGTGATTCCTAAAAGCTCTAAATATCGACCTCCCATATGACCCCGCAATTCCCCTACTGGGAGTATACACTGAAGAACTCAAATCACTTTATAAAAAAGGTACCTGCACACGTATGTTTATCCCAGCATTGTTCCCAATAGCAAGAACCTGGAACCAACCATGCTGTCTATCAAAAGAAGACTAGATTTAAAAAATGTGGTACATATACACAATGGAATACTACGCAGCCATAAAAAAGAACAAAATCATGAATTTTGCAGCAACCTGGATGGAACTAGAGTCTCTATAATACTGAGTGACCTCTCACAGAAACAAAGATCTGAGTATCACATGTTCTCACTCATAAGTGGACCTTGAACATCTATCGTAATACTATAAAAAAGGATTGACAGTGGCGGGAAACTATGGGGGGGCAGGAAGGGGAAGGGAGGTGGGATTAACGGTAGTAAATATCTGTCTGGGGATGGGGGGACACCCCTTATCAACAAGGGTGCCTGAACGATGCTTATTTGTATAACTAACCCTTAACTATACCCCACAATTTTAAAATAAAAATATGTTTAATAAAAAAATATAATGACTTATCAATAAGTGTTCTAATATTGAAAAAAACAAGAAAACAGACAAAAGACACACACAGACATTTCACTGAAGAGGATATACAGATTGCAAACAAGTACATGAAAAGTTGTTCAATAGCATTTGCCACTAGGAAAATGTAAATTAAAAGCACAATGAGATATTCTTACATATCAGAATGGGTAAAAATAAAAAAACAATGAAAACATCAAATGTTGGTGAAGATGCAGAGAAACCAGATCACTCATACATTGCTGGTAGAATATAAAACAGTACAGACACTTCAGAAAAATCTGGCAGTTTTAAAACTAAACATGTAACTACCATATGACCCAGAAATTGCTCTTCTGAGCACTTATCCAAGAAAAATAAAAACTTATGTGCACATAAAGACCTGTACATGAATGTTGGTAGTTTTATTCATAACAGACCCAAACTAGAAATAACTCAGATGTCCTCAAGTGGTGAATGATTAAATAAACTAGGGAACCCGAGTACAGTGACTTATGCCTTTAATCCCAGCACTTTTGGAGACCAAAGCGAGAGCCTAGGCAACATAGTAAGACCTCCTCACCACACACACACACACAAACACACACACACACACACAAAACAAAACAAACAAACAAACAAAAACGTGTGTGGTGTCATGTGCCTGAGTCCCAGCTACTCGGGAAGCTAAGGTGGAAGGATCTCCCGTGCCCAGAAGGTTGAGACTGCAGTGAGCGATGATTGTGCCACTGAACTTAGCCTGGGTGACAGAGTGGACTCTGACTCAAATAAACAAACTAGGGTATATTCAAACCACAGAATACTAATACTAATTCACAATACAAAGGAACCAAATATTGCTGCATACAAAAATTCAGATAAGTCTCTAAGAAATTATGTTGAGTGAAATAGTCAGTCCCCAAACATTACATACTATATTGCTCTATTTATATAACATTGAAATGACAAAATTATAGAAATGGAGAACAGATTAATAGTTACCAGAAACAGGAGGTGAGGGAGGTGGAGGGAGGTGGATATTACTATAAAAGGGAAACAGGGGGGATCCTTTTAGTGACAGAAGTGCTGGTTGTGACATTGAACTATGGTTTTTCAAGGTGTTCTGTTGGGGGAGACAGGGTAAAAGGTATAAGGGGGTGTCGATGTGTAATTTCTTACAGTTCCTTGAAATCAACAATGAAGTAAAAATATTTTTTAAATGTTGAGAGCTGGTAGATATCAGTAATAAGTCAAAAATTAAATTATTGTAAGATTACTTATATTGAATATTAATTGTCAAACATGATGATTATGAACTCAGGTGCTGGAGTTGGATTGCCTGGTTTGACTATGCCATTTCTTAACTGAGAACCACCAGACAAGGCATTTAACCTCTTTAAGCCTGTGCTTTTGTATCTAAAGATGATACAACTCAGAAATACCTCAGAAGTGTAGTTGAAAGATCATGAATTTGAAGTCAAAAAACACTGCTCCTGTATTTCATTTGTGTGACCTTAAGAAATCTATTGAGTATAATGTTCACTGTCTGGAGAATGATTCAGCAGAAACCCTGTCTCCATCACCATGCAACATGTCCGTGTAACAAACATGCACTTCTACCCCAAAATCCAAAATTTTTAAAAAGAAATGTATTTACTCTTTCACCATCTGTAGTAGACACTGTAGTGCTACACACAGAACCCCCTCTTCAAGGTCTTTGCATCTTTGTGTCAGCTGCTGCCTGGTTGGTTGCTGGCTCACAGATGCAGTCCTTACTGGAACTTTCCCTCAGGGAACTGCCTCACAAGGGGTTACACCCCGGTCTCTGAGGAACAAGCCTATGGCCAATGACTGGCTGACGTACGGATTAAAATGTCTTCACCCATTTAATTTACTGTAGACAACTCTGAAAGGTCGAACCAACTCCAGAGTTTCCCTGCAAGCTTCTACTGCAGACTTAATTGCAGTTGCATTATGGACCAGCTTCTCCTCCGTACAACCATGACCCTTTCAGTTCCTTAGAGGTGTCAATCCTGATAGCTCTCCCAATACCACAATAATCCTTCCGCAAACAGCTCTCCAATGGCTTCTGTGTCTGAGTCCAGTCTTGGAGAGTGTCCCTTATTCCTAATCTATGAGATGGAAAAAAGGCATGCAGTTGCCATGGAGGTTTGTGGTGGGAATAGAATGAGATTGCGTGCTTGGCACAAAACTGTGTTCGAGAATAAAGGCTTGTAGGGACGTTATGCTAAGTGAAATAAGCAAGTCATAAAAGGACAAATACTGAATGATTCCACTTATATGAGACTCTATGGTAGCCAAGTTTATAGAGACAGAAAATAGAAAGGTGACTGCCAGAAGCTGGTGGAGAGGAGGAAATAAGGAGTTGTTTAATGGGTACAGAGTTTCAGTTTTTCAAGATGAAAGGGTTTAGAGATCTATTACACACCAATATGAATATGCCTAACACTATTGAACTATACACTAAAAAATGGTTAAGATGGTCAATTTTATTTTATGTCTTTTATCACAATTTGGAAAAAAAGAAGAAATGGTGGCTATCATACCACTGATTCTATTTAATTGATGTTAACCCCAAAGCAGGTACCTTTTATGGCTTCTCCTCTGTCCTCTCATCGCATTAAGTGGGTACCTGCTTGTGGGTTAACATAATTAAAGTTCCCTGCTCCCTCTGGTACCCTGGATATAATGTCTTCATAATCTGATATTTTCTACCAATGGCTCTAACACATCTCTTTAGATTCTCAATTCACTAATGCTCTGAAATCACCCTGGGATAGGCTCTGAAGAACTCCATTGAAGCCAACAGTACTGTTGTCCCTCCTTTTCCTAACAAAACAAGCACTCTTTAAAATCATCACCATAACCTTTTGAAAAGTACATCAAATTGCATCATGATTTAAAAGAAATTATACTCTGTCAGTGCCAGGTTGTTGATAGGAACGGATTGAGATCAGGAGTCTGGTAAAGTTGACAGATATAATGATGCGGTTAGATATCCTGATGGATTTTGACACAGATTCTCTGCTCGGGGGTGACTGTGATTACTGTTTGTACAGAGAGCAGAGTCAAGGTCAGAGAATACAGGAGAGAGGCCATCAAGCTAAAGTGGAGGACTTTAAAGTCTTTATTTTTGTTATTTAAAAGTTTTTCTATTTAAAAGTTTTTGTTATTTAAAAATTCACATTGGTCAGCAAGAAACAAAGAATACACAGAATCAGAGTATGGGCAGGGGTCAATATCCAGAAATTCCTGCCTAGCAAGAATGAAGAACAACTGTCAGAACACGGGTTGGAATTTAGGATGAAGTTTCGTGGGGAAGCAGACAAGACATAAAACATAACCGGGAAGTTGGAGATGCCACCGCAAGATTTGGAATGAAAGGGATGATGCCAACTCAGGTCTGAGGACTGACCCCCAAGCCAGTGGTTGTCTGTTCTGCCCTAGTTTTAAGCAGATCTCCTAGTGAGGGTGGATGAGGGCCAAACAGTGCTGGGCTGTTCCCCAGAGTCAGGCAGGGTTCTGGTTCTGTAGGTTTTAATGATTACAGCAGAGAGCTTGGTCCCCTGGAAAGCCCTTGCGGTTCTAACCTAGCAAAATGCATTGAATCCGACAGGCCAGCATTTACCACCTCTGGTGCCAATGCACGGGAAAAACAAATTGTCCCATTTGCAAACGTAGTACAAGCATGCAGTTAGGAGTTGCTCTACTTGTTACACAACTAGATTTTATATTTTAAGTAAAAAATACTTAAAGTCGGATACTAAGTTTCTGCTTTCTATTTGCTTCAATTTTGATACCTATACTCTGTCCTAAAGATATGGTAGTAAGCCGGACTCGATGGCTCAGCCTGTAATCCCGCGCCTTGAGAGGCTGAGGTGAGTGGATGGTCTGAGCCCGCGGGTTCGAGACCCGCCTGGGCAGCGAGACCTCATCTCTACAATAAATCAAAAAATCAACCGGGCGTGGTAGCACATGCCTGTAATTCTGGCTACTTGGAAGGCTGAGGCGGAAGGATCGCCGGAGCCCAGCAGGTCGAGGCTGCGGTGGCCGGGAGCGGCCACAGCACTCTAGCCTGGGTGACAGAGTGAGACTCCAACTCAAAAAAAAAAAAAGATATGGTAGTGAGAGTAGAGTGGGGGGTGGAGTGAGAAATTGAATGCCTCCAAGTACTTGAAGGGCTGTCTTTGTCAAGAGGGTTTACACTTACAGTGTGTATCTTCAAAGCATACATATAGACAAAAAAGTGGAAGTTATGGGAAGATGAATTTCAGCTCAATGCAAGAAAGAAAAGCCTAATGATTAGAATGTTTGTAAACAGAACTGGCTACCATACAAAGCAAAGAGATCCCCATCACTAGGTTTTAAGGCCAGGTCAAAGACTTTTCTAGCAGAAAAGTCTAGAAGGACTCCTGTAATCGGAAAGGACTTAGCCTATATCTTAAAAGTCCCTTTCAATCTAAGATTTTATGACTCAAACTTACTAAAATATGATTAATACTAGCTTTAATAAGTTAACTATTGAGAGGCAGTCTGACATAGTGGTTAGGATCGCAGGCTCTGAAGCCAGACTACCTGGTTTCGAATCTTGGATGCTTAATACCTATGTGACTTCAAACAAATTAATCAATCTCTTTATACCTTAGTCTTAAATGTACACTGGAATTATAACAGTAGTTATCTATAGGATTGTTGTAACAATTAGGTTGGTGAATATACCTATATATAAAGTATGTAGCCGGGTTCGGTGGCTCAGCCTGTAATCCCACACCTTTGGGAGGCTGAGGTGAGTGGATTGCCTGAGCCCGCGGGTTCAAGACCCGCCTGGGCAACAAGACCTCATCTCTACAATAAATAAAAAAAATCAGCCGGGTGTGGTAGCGCATGCCTGTAATTCCGGCTACTTGGAAGGCTGAGGTGGAAGGATCGCCGGAGCTCAGCAGGTCGAGGCTGCGGTGGCCGGGAGCGGCCACTGCACTCCAGTCTGGGAGACAGAGTGAGACTCCAACTCAAAAAAAAAAAAAAGAAGTATGTAGATATGGCTTGGTATGTAGTACTTAGTATTGCTACTACTACTACTATTATTGTTACTTCTTTAGGTTTCTAGATATCAATTCTAGTTTCTTGGTTGTGACTTTGTACTCGGTTGGCCAGAGAAGTTGAAGGACTTGTGAAATAGAAATTTGTGGGACCAGGTGAGGTGGCTCATACGTATAATCCCAGCACTTTGGGAGGACAAGGGGAGAGGATTGCCTGAGACTACAAGTTTGAGATCAGCCTGGGCAACTTGGTGAGACCTCATCTCTACAATAAATCAAAAAATTAGCCGGGCGTGGTAGCGTGTGCCTGTAGTTCCAGCTACTAGGAAGGCTGAAGCGGAAGGCTCGCCGGAGCCCAGCAGGTCGAGGCTGTGGTGGCCATGAGTGTGCCACTGCACTCCAGCCTGGGCAATAGAGTGAGACTCCAACTCAAAAAAGGAAAAAAAGAAAGAAATTTGTGGTGAAGTCTGTGTTATCATGCTATCAGTTCATGAAAACTCTGAAATGTAGGCTCCTTTCCTCCATCAGGTTGTTGTTTTCTGAGGAAGGACGTTACATCTGTGAAACAAGTCTAAATTGTGCTTCCTAAAATTGAGTGTACAGCAGTGTACTGCTGTTGAAGAAATAGCAAAGCAGAGACATCAATGATAAGAACCGTATTGTTTTCTCTTTCTGTCAAACAGAAACTATGCCTTTTTCTGTCCACAATGTGAAAAGCTCTGCTCTCATGTCCACAAAAATGGGTACATTTTACTACTCACTTAAGGAAGTTCTATTATGGAAAAACAAAGTTCAGCTGCAATTAAACTTAGTGGAGAAACCCTTGACCCAATGATTATGGGCCCACTTTTGTGATCTACCTGTGAGGAAAAGAGAACATTTTTCAGTGGTGTTTGTAGAACATTTATGTTAGAAAAACTGATCAATAGAAACATGGAGGACTCCAAATAATTCTCAAAAAGTCTATTCTTAACGTGGCACACTTCCCAAGTTCTTTGAGAATACTCAGGTCTCAATGAGAAGAAAAAGCAGCTGATAAAACATTAGGTTTTCCCAAAATTGCCCATTTCTCCTCAAAATTTCTACATGAAGACCCATAAGGTTTAACGTTCAGGTTGTTGGAAGCACAAACAAATCTACCTCAGGAGAGTTAATTCACCTCAGGACCAATTTCTCCTCTGTTGATACATCTACTATTCATTTAGCAGCCCTGCTTGGATAAAGCCCAGAGCCATTTCAACGGCAATAGGGAGGGACGTCCAGAGAGTTATCATCCGTCATTTATGCCTACACTGTTAACAACTGAATCAATAACAGTGCTATGGAGAGCATCTTCACAGCCTAGTTAGGATGGCTGCAGTTGTCATATTAGAAAGGCAAGACGTTTTGGAAAAAATATTTGTTTCGGAAATGTTTGAGTATTAAATATCCACAGGGTTCTGCAGCCATCTCTGTTCATAAGCATGGACATATTTATAGATTTAATTTGGGTTGACTAATGAAGGTATTTATTTATTGTTACTTTTTATATTACGAGGTGATGTTGATGGGGGTTGGTTTTGTATGTCTGTGTGAAGCTAAAACACTGATTATATTTTCAGGTTTTTTTTTTTTTAAGAAATGCCTTTCTCTGGTGTCTTCTGGATTCTGAATTATCACAGTCACAGCACTTTTAATACTTTACTTCACTTAGTGTCTTTATATGGGAGGGGGTTCTACCTCAATAGTCTTTAAGCTCTCTGGGGACAAGGGGCTAATATTATATTTTTATTTCCAGAATTTAACACAGTGTCTGGCACATAATGGATGCTCAATATTATTTACTGAATAACTGACTGTATGATGAATACATGAATAAATAAAGCGAATACATGGTTTCTTAGACTCTTTGTCTATCTAATCATGAAGAAATGATCTTTGATTTCCATCTATAAAGTAGCTGTGATTGTCACAATGGCTTTCAGCTGTCTTTAGTTCTGCAGCAATTTTTTTTATAAGCTTCATTCTAGACACATATACTCAAGTGTTTCTGAGCTGCTTCCTTAAGGCATTTCTTCAGTCAGATCTACTTATGGTTGACATCTCACCTCACCTAACATGACCACCTTGGGAATATTACTCTTCTCTGCATGTTTGGGCCAGCAGGTTATGGAGCTAAGCACAGTGATTAGGACTAGCAGATGTAGGGGCTCCCTAGGGGCAGCATTATGGGTGATGCAGAGTCCTTGGTTGACATTAAGTACATTTGTGGATTTGATGCTTACAAATCCAGCTGTGACACCCCTGGCAAGCTCAAATATTACAGAAAGCTAAAAATGACCATTGTTCCATCAATATTGGCATGGTCTGAAATCTGCAGCCACACTTTCTGTCAGTTTTTCAAAGGCACATTGACCTTAACAATAGCATAATTTTGAGAGGGATTCAGGAGAGGTAAATTCTAACCCAGATATCACATTAAATAGTTGTATCACTTAGCCAAATTTTAGTCTCTTTGGACTTGTCTGGTGAGGGGGTTAGACTGGATGATCTCATGCTACCTAACATAATCCCTTTAAATGTCATATATCAGTTTAATCCTATCTCAAGGACTTTTCATATGCTGCTCTGTCTGGAACACAATTCCACATGAACTTTGAGGTCTCTCTCCCAACTTCTTTCAGTTCTCTGCTCAAATGTCACCTCCCCAAAGTAACCTTCCCCGATCACCTTATATAAAATGACAACCTCTTCCATGAACAACTCTCTAGTCTCTTCCTTGCTTTATTTTTCCTCAACACAATATCACTACCTGAAATTGTATTGCATACTAATTGTGTATTTGTTCATCATCTGTCTTCTCTAAAGAATGTGAGCTCTCATGAAGCAGCTCATTTGCTGCTTTAATCACAGAACCTAAAACGGTGCCTGGCATATAATAAGCACATGATAGATATTAAGTAAATAACTGAATACATATTTGAAATTCTACATAAAAATTCTTTCAGGTTTCTTAGGTGTAATCTGGGTTAACACATCAAGTTGGGAATCACAGAATCATTAGATCATTCAAGCTAAAAGAGACGATGAGGCCACCTAGCTCAACCCCCCATTTTAAAGACAGAAAAACTGAAAAGCAGAATGGTTAAGTGACTTGCCCAATTCCAGTTAGCTAAGTATTAGTAGTGGAATCCAGGTCTCTTGACTCCTACTTCACTATTCTTTCCACTACTTCAAGTGGTTAAAAAAAAAACATAGTGGATCTTCCTTAAGATGTGTGCTGATCACAAAGGGAAAAATAGTAACTTAACAGTGGAGAAAGCCTAGAGATACTCCCCTAACTAAGTGATAGATCAAGGTTACATCCTCAGTAATAAAACATGAACATCACACACCTACTAATATGCACTGGAAAGGAGATATCACTTTTATGCTATTTTCTCCCCAAATCCATAACTCAGTATAACCATAAGGAAACACTGGGCAAACCAAAACTGAGAAACATTCTACAGAATAACCGCCCAATATTTTTCAAGAATGTCAACATCATGAAACACAAAGAAAGGCTGAGGAATGGATTTAAGGAGACATGACTATTAAGTGCAATGTGGAGTTCTGATTTGGATTCTGGAACAAAAGCAGGACATTAGTGGAAAAAAGTTGTGAAATATGAATAAGTCTGTAGGTTAGTTAATTTCTTGGTGTTAGTAATTAGACTATGGTTATATAATATATTAACATTAGAATAAGTTTGACAAATTGCGTATGAGAACTCTACTAGTTTTGCAACATTTCTATGAATCTAAAATGATTTTAAAATTTAATGATAGCCGGGCTCGGTGGCTCAGCCTGTAATCCCGCGCCTTTGGGAGGCTGAGGTGAGTGGATTGCCTGAGCCCGCGGGTTCGAGACCCGCCTGGGCAGCGAGACCTCATCTCTACAATAAATCAAAAATACAGCCGGGCGTGGTAGCGCATGCCTGTAATTCCGGCTACTCGGAAGGCTGAGGCGGAAGGATCGCCGGAGCCCAGCAGGTCGAGGTTGCGGTGGCCGGAAGCGGCCACTGCACTCCAGTCTGGGTGACAGAGTGAGACTCCAACTCGGAAAAAAAAAAAAAAAAAAAAAAAAAAAAAAAAAAAAAAATTAATGATAAAAATAAAAACAACATAATGTGGTGATTTCTGTAAATGTAAACTTATAATGAATGTTCTGAGTTTAGACATTTTTAGGATTATGAATTTTAGGAGTTTAGATATAATTTGGAGCTTGATTTGGCAGATTTTTTTCAATGCTTAACATAGCTGGGTGTGGTGCCTCACATCTGTAATCCCAGTTCTTTGAGAGGCCAAGATGGGAGGATCGCTTGTGCCCAGTTCAAGATCAGCCTAGACAACACTGTGAGACCTCATCTCTACAAAAATTTTAAAAAATAGCTAGATGTGGTAGCATGCACCTGGTCCCAGCTACTGGGGAGGTGGAGGTAGGAGAATCGCCTGCGCCCAGAAGTTTGAGGCTGTGGTGAACCATGATTGTGCTAATGCACTCCAGCCTGGGTGACAAACTAAAACCCTGACTCAAAACAAACAAACATCAAAAAATAGAGAAACTTGTTGTCCTGATGCACACTAGAATTCAAGAGACTGAAAAGGAGACTATACAACATTCCTTTCCCATATTCAAAACATTTGAGACCACTGGATGATCAGAATTCCAGTATCCCATTAGGAAAAGTTAGACTTATAGGAAAGAGAGAATTCCCATACACAATTTAACTAACTTCAAATATTGTCCATCTCACAAGTAAAGTCTTATCAACTGTTATCAGCTACTTGGAGTACTTTTTGTTAGTGAAAAAGCATGAAACAGATTGGGAAAAACTAGAAAATTATGTCATAGACTGATTAGTAATGTCTATCATAGGCATTTTCTTTACTAGGAAATTAGTCTCCCTGTCCAAGAAATGCAAGGCATTTTACAACTATTTCATTTTGATCCTCTACATAGTGAAACATAAGCGCCTCAATTGACTTATTTATTGATACTGGCAAGTGTAGATGACTTGGGTAACAGGCATATTCTTATTTTAAATTATTTTATCTAACTACACACTAAATGATCTAACAAGAGACTTTTAAACTTGTCAGAATATTCTTCTTATCAATAAGAGGGGGTGCCTTTGTTTAGGAATGGTGAACAGATATAATGCTCTGGTACCATTATTTTCTCATTCAATGCCTATGATAGACATTACTAATCAGCCTATGACATAGTTTTCTAGTTTTTCCCAATCTACTTCATGCTTTTTTGCAAAAAAGTACTCCAGGGAGCTGATATCAGTTGATAAGACTTTACTTGGGAGACAGACAATATTTACCATTCCCAATATAGTGCAATAAGGAATGAGATAAAATTAGAAAACCCAGATTAAAATCAAAGCTTCTCCATTTATTTGCTTAGTGGGTTTTTAAAAATTATCTCTGCATCTTCAAATACTGCTTCACATAGTTATAATGAGGGTTAAATGGGGCAGCACATACTAAGGTGCTTTGTAAAATGTAAAGAATTATATAAATGAAAGGCAATCTTATTAGAATATTCAAGGAAATCAGTAAATTCATGTCTCCTAAAAACTTTAGTAATCTTCTATTTCCTACCATTCATTTAGTTTAGTCTTTAAACATCTAACTCTTGTTCTCCTGTGCAACAGAATTGAAATTAATTTGTGAAAGATTTCTCATTCAGCCAATGGAATAAATGATATTGTGCTCAATGAACAAGCATGTAGTCCAGTGTCATTCTAAAGCAACCCCTCATGACAGCTGAGTCACTGCTCAGATAATTCAAAAGTAAAAGTACATGGTTTCAAAATGACTGCTTTATGATCAAGTATCAATTGACATTCCCAGATAATTTTGGAAAGCATCAGATTTTTAGCTGGATTGCAGCAAAGTTGCAATTTAAAATGGGTAAAAAATCCCAGGCCCAAAGCCATCCATAACTCACACATTAATTCTCATCTTTAACTTCTGGAATGTCATTTTTTTTATTTTTGTTGTACTTCTCTTTTCCCACCTCCACTTTACTTCTTCTTGGAGTTTATCCAGGTTTGATCCCAGGACTTCTTCCTTTTTCTTTTTACATACTAAGTCATCTCCATTTTTAATACTCTAAAATCCATCTTCATATCAACATTTTCCTCATTTAGACTTCTAGCTTAGGTCTCTCCTCTGAGTCACAAGAGGGTTTGACTTCACTTGGACATATGATAGACATTTCAAACTGAAAATATCTAAAACTGAGCTTTTCATCTCCCCCCAAACTGCTTCCTCCTCAATCTTATCATTTCAGCAAATAATACCACAAGATGTTCAAACAAACAAACAAACCTGGGAGCCATCCTCAATCTCTCTTGCCTGATATCCAATCCATTACCATGTTATGTAAATTTTACCTCCAAAATACAACTCTAATCTATTCACTTCCCTCAATTTCTACTGCCACCATCTTAGTCCCAGCAGCCATTTTCTTTCATCAGGTCAACCACAAGTGGCTCTTAACTGGTCTCTTTGCTTTCACTCATGCCACATTCAATCTCTCCTTTATATAGCAAGTACTTCAGATCACATGATGTTTTACAGGCACATTAACTCAGATATACTTTTACAGGTTCATCAGATTATATGACTTCCCTGCTTGCCCATAAAATAAGTTCTTCAGCTTTGTCTCGTACCACTTACCCCTTCGGTCATTAGCCTCCAGCCATACTTGGCTCCTTTTAGCTCAGTGTCTTGTAAGTGTTATTCCATTCCTCTCACTCTTCATACGACTGACACGACCTTCAGGTTTCAGTTTAAATATCACCTTTTCAGAGAGGCTTTCCTAGCCCATGAAGAAGGTCCCACTAGTATTCTCTCAAAGTAGCCTATTCTTTTTCTTCATAATATTTCTCACTATTTGTAATTAGTTAGCAATGTCAATACTTTTATTGACGATTTTCCTCACCACATTGCAAACTTCTTGAAGCATTTGCAAGTATTTCTTACCTCCTATTTTGTGCCAGGCAATATGCTAGATGCTGGGACTGTAAATATTCATAAGGAAAGATCTCTGAACTAAAGGCTACAAATTAAGTAGGAAAAAATTTTAAAAATTACAAATAGTGTGATAGACACTGTTGGTTGCCTCATCAACAGCCATTGCACTCTGCCTTTTTTCTATATATAAAGTCTATTTCAACAACAAAACCAAAAAAGTTCAAAAGCCCAGATATGCAATTTCTTAGTCTCCTTTTCAGGTAGGTGTTGCCATGTGACTTAGTTCTGGCCAAAGAGATGCCAGGGAAATCTGCTGGGGCCTCTGAAATATGATAAGAACTGATACTCTTTACCTACTCTCCTGATGTAATTTCTGGAGTGTGGCAGTCATTTTATAACCACGAGGTGGTAATCCCATGGACCAAAGTCAAAGGTTAAGGGCAGCAAAATAGAACAATAGAAAGACACTGGATTCTTAATGATTTGGGATTACCTTTTCCCTGAATTCTTATTATGTGAAAAAAATAAATACCAATTGCTTAAGTCTTTATTATATATCCTGTTATTAGAAGTTACATCCTCCATGTTGATACAAACTATTCCTGCTGTGACAACAATACAGCCAACACAGTTCTCCCAAACTTTTAACTCTGGTGTCAAGATTGGGTCTTCTAATTCTGTACCTGGCTAGGAATTTTTATAGCTTCTCATTTATATGACTGAAGTGTGAAACGTGTGTGTGTGTGTATGCACACACACCCACTGGAGAAAAAGGACAAAAAAAATCACTCCACAATTGAGACTTAAAGTCTAAACTATAAGATGGCTGTATGTAATAAAGCTCTAATCCTCTATTAGGCTCCTGAAATCTAGGTTTTATGGTTTAGTGATAGTTTCATTATTTCAAAGACTCAGACTTTGTTCCCTCTGAGGCATCACAAAAGCTTCCATAGAAACAGATAAAGAATGAATGTCACACCAAGAGTAGGGAAATAAAACAAAGCAAAGAAGAATGTGCAGTCATTAATGGAAGGTGTCAAGACACAAGGAAAATGTGAAGAAATCATTAAAATGTTAGGAAAATCTCCAGCAAGGAAGAGGTCTATGAGCCAAAAGGTTGAGGATAACAAGGCAGTGCCTCATTTAGCCATATCCTGTCATCCCCACATATTATTGTTTTTGAATGTTAATGTGGAACAAGCAAGTGCATTCCTTCAAGAAACTGGACTGCATGTGAGATCAATAAGGTCTCATGATCTACATATTCACTTAACCTCAGAGAACAATATAGTAAATGATCTTAATGTATTTACAATTTTTTTTCTTAAAATCAAATCTTTACTTTTGTTAAAAATCAAATATCCCATAGGATGTTATGGTAAACAAAGCATTCACATATCAAGAAAATACATTATGATGATGATCATCATCAACAACAACTAGAATTTATTGAATACTGACTATAGGCTAGGTGCTTACATACATTACCTCATTTAATCCTCAGACAAATCTGAGTGAGTGCTGTTATTATTCCCATTGAACAGATAAAGAAATTGAAGTACAAACCAAAAGTAACTTGTTAGTAAGCAGTGAAGTTCTGATTTAAATCCAATACATTGACTCTTATGTTCTGTGGAAGATTTCAGAGAAAGCTTATATATATATATAAAATAATACAAAAAATAAATAATGCAGGGTTCTCATCTGGCCATAAATTAGTCTTCAATTTACACATGTTAAGCACTGTTACTCTTATCCAAATTAGTCTTTACAACAAGACTTACAAGTAGATGACATTATCATCATTTTGTATGTGAGGAAATTGAAGTCCTAAGATAAATTAAGGTAGCTGTGGCAAAGCCAACCTGAACTATGTTTTATTTTATATGCTAAAGTGATGTTAATACTTGCTAATGGTGATGTTTCAATGGTCTTCTTTTTACGACATATGATATCCATTAACTATATTAGATTATCTTATTCGTATACAACTTGAGAAAAAGGAAGTTATATGAAAAAGGACTGAGATACAAAGATGGTAATATAAGAATTGCTATGTTACTAGAGGCCTGATGGAAAGGTTAATGTGCACCAGAATCTCTGCCCCTCAGGTTTAAAATATCTTTGAGGAAACAATTTGTAAAATATGATCCTTGTTAGCAGAACTTCTAATATCCATTCTTGGACCATTAATAGCCTTTGCAATTTATTCATTAAATACTCACTTCAGGTTTTTAAACTATATTAAAAATATATTTGAAACTTTGGGATGAACAGGACACATTTTAAAACTAGTACATTCTCCTAAAATTAAATTGGTATTCCATTTATTTTCCTCCACTTTAAATATAGATTTTTGATGACCTTATAAGAATCACAGTGAATGCCTATAACTCAGTTTTTTAGTTTTACTACTAAATGAGAGAGAATGAGACAGAGAGAGAGAAAGGAAGAGTGAATGAGAGAGAGAGAGAGAGAGAGAATATGAGAGAGAGACCCAATCTTGGTGATATAGACATATATTGTCTTTGCCTGTTCACTGTTTCATCCTTCTGCTAACTGCCTGGGTTTGAGAAATTGCTTCCCCCATATTTATTGTGGTTCTACTAGAGCTGCCAATCGTGGTACTCCTTTCTTTTCCTTAGTTTCCCCAAGGATTGGGTTCAAAGGTCCAAACTAGATTTCGCAGACTCTGCCACTCAAGAAGCTGACAGAGGAGGAAAATGATACAAGGTTGGAAAGCACTTAAAGTTGAATATTCCAAAGACAATACTTAAAAGGTGCAAGTGTGCTTGCTTTTGAGATTTTGGAACACTGACAGTTCATGTCTTATCCCAAGATCTAGATTTTTTTTTTAATAAAGTCTCACTCTGTTGTTCAGACTGGAGTGCAGTAGCGCAATCATAGCTCACTGTATCCTTAACCTCCTGGGCTCAAGCAATCATTCTGCTTCCCAAGTTATCTAGGACTATAGGTGCACACCACCACACCCAACTAATTTAATTTTTAGAGATGGGATCTAACTATGTTGTCCAGCTGATCTTGAATTCCTGGCCTCAAATGATCCTTCCATCTCAGCCTCTAGAGTTGTTGATATTACAAGCGTGAGCCACGACACTAGCTTATCCCAAGACCTAGTTTTTAAATCACTTCCTTCATTTCTATGACTATATTTTTTAATAAAGAGACTCCACCCCATCTCCTTTGTTTTCCCTGACTTGAATTAGCTGGAGTTAGTTGTTGGCATTTGGAACCGACGATTGGCAGTCACTGCCGGTTAGCTACTTCAATTCCCATTGACAACTGCTTCTCCATAGCCGTCTTTTAGTTGATGGTTGTCATGTGACATAGTTCTGTCCAGTGACATATAAGAGGAAGATTTCTGGGATAGGTTGTTGGGAAATCTTTGGCTTTATGATACAGGACAGACTCAGATGGCATATTCTTTTTGCCCTTTTTCACCCTGTGAAAAATGGTGGCTAGTGGGGTAGTAGCCATCTCATGATCATGAGATGAGAAAAAATCAACAAGAATTGTAGAAATACAAGTCCTGACATTATTGAACCTAAAGCACAGTACTTCCAGACATCTTAATATTGGAGATAAAGTTCTATTTATTTAAGCCATGATAGATACCTTTTGTGTTCCTTGCAGCCATAGCAATCCTAACTGATACAAACCCCCAGCTAATAAAATGGGGATATGAACAATAAACAAAAATGTGAATCTTTCTAAACAGTGGAGACTTTAAGGTGATGGGATTTCAGAGGAAGGGAAGATATAGCCAGACAAATTTAGGCATGTCTCTTAGGATGTGACCACTGTTCTTTTGCTATTGTCTGTGATTGGTGTTAGATTGCAGTGAACCTTGTAGTTGACGCTAATGCAAAAATGAAAAACATTGTGTGCTAGATATAGGTACTCTCTGATACAGGGCTCTTGGCTTCCAAAGATGAGGACTATATGTGTGTACATAATGTATATGCATTTGTGCTGAGTAGGATACAGATTGATCTCACCTAGAAGTAAATTCTACTTAGGCAAAAGGAATTGCAAGGTTTTTTTTTGGTCTCCCCATAATGTGGTATTAAAATAAAATGTTAGTTTGTCAGTGCCTTTTTCGTTTGCTTTCAATTCTGGACTGCAGGCAAGACACACATTCTCCTCAGAGATTGAGAAAGGTCAATAATAGAAATGTTGTTTTCCTTCTTTCACTGACTGATTAAATAACTCATGGGCATATGTATAGCTACACGTGCATTTCTAAAGAAAATAATTCAAGGACTGCATGATTCCCTGAGGTGACCTCCAGGGTGTTAGAAAGTTAGAAAATGTAGAGTCTAATGCAGCCAATAAAATAAAGAATCTCTGTTAGGTACCTTGAGAGTTTTGGGGTGAATGACAATACAGCTAAAGGGGGCAGTCCCTGAAAGAGGCAGGTAAGGTGTGCTTATGTGGCTCTTTTATTTTTTATGAGAAAAGTCTTCCTAGAGAATAAGCTAGATTTAGGGTTTATCCTTGAGAATTGTTGTTTCTCCGCAGTTAACTCGCACAATTTTGGGGCTTCAGTTTTGATGGTATTATTTTATTTGCAACATTTAGACTAAGTTAATGATTGTTTTATCTTAGCTAAGGGCAGTAGACTAGAATTAAGAGGTCACTGGCTATTAGCATTTGATTTCCTTGTTGATGCCAGAGAGCTGAGTGTTTTGGGGAGGGGTATGGGTTTGATTACTCATATTTTAATTAAGTCTCAGTAGATGAGTCTGAAATAATGTCTCAGGATGACTTAAAATTTCAGATGGGATATGTATATCTTTGCCCTGTGTCCAGTCCTTTGCACAGTGGGCATACCCATTTATAACACACTGTCAGAAGAACAAGCTTTCAATTTCCAGTCCCGGAGAGAATAAGATCAGGCTTGAATGATCATTTATGGTGATTGAATTGCTTCCCGACAAGGAAGCTTCACTTGCTTGTGGACTTTATGGACGGTGCTTTCAAAAATTGGCCAGTTAATCTTTTTAACTGTTGCATCTTTCCTAGATTCCATTGTCTCCTTCATAAGTGCTGTAAAATGGAGAAATGTAGCTTAAGCAAAATGCAAATGTGGTTTTGTCCTAAGAAAAGGGAATAGCTATTTGCAGCAGCATGGAATGGAGAGAAAGAGAAAACAGGACGACCCTTTAGAATAATAAAGGGGAAATATGATCCAGAATCATAAGGCTGGTGTGGGGGTATGGCAAGGATAATTAGCAAGAGATCCCCCCACCAATAGATGAAATTTGGAGACAAGCTTAGAGCCAGCCAGGTTCAGCTACTCCACATGATGTGAAGTTTCCTTCTCTCGTTTTAGTCTCAGTGAATCTAGGATTTATTTTATGAACAAAGATAACAGGTTGCCTTGTGGTGGCAGTGATTACAACAAATGAATGAATCAAGTAATGGGCAGACACATGAAAAGGAGCAATTAACTTTGCCTAGGGGAGTGCAAATGTAATTTCAGTTATGTACTAAGAGTAATGAAAAAAAGAAGTAGCTAATACTGGGCACTCACTATGCAACACACATAGTATGTTCTGTGTTGTGCACATGAGGCTATGTGCTTCATTTCATTTAATCTTCACTACAACTCTATGAAAAAGTCACTACTATGTTATTACCCCCATTTTAGTGATGAGGAAACTAAGGAAGTGTACATAACTTGACCGAGGTTAGAAAGCAGACACATGACAGAATTGGAATTTGAACCCAGAGCCTGCAGGTTAAGTCACTAAAATATGTTGTTTCAGAGTTGAATAAGAATAGGAATTTCCAGGTTGAGAAGGATCTTCCAGACATTGAAAGAGTATGTGCAAAGAATGAAAGAAAGAAATGGTGAAAGGGTCAGAGGCTGACGAACAGACAAGGTTAGGAGTAAAGACTGTGCAAGGAGGAGGGAATTCAACAAGAGGTCAGATCAATGGACTAGACACATATTTTTTTTTGAGTTGGGGTCTCATTCTGTCAGCCAGGCTGGAGTGCAGCAGCACAATCAGGGTTCATGGCAGCCTAGACCTCCAGGGATTAAGTGATACTTTAGTCTCAACCTCCATGAGCTGGGACTATAGGTGCATGCCACCAAGCCCGGCAATTAAAAAAAAAAATTTTTCTGCAGACACGAAGTCTCACTATATTGCCCAGTCTGGTCTTGAACCTATGGGCTCAAGCAATGCTCCCTCCTCAGTCTCTCAAGGTGCTAGGATTAGATGTGTAAGCTACCATACCTGGTCTAGAGACACACCCTGAAAGGCTGTGGATTCTGACTTGAAGGGAAAGAACAGCTATAGCTATAGAAGTTTTTTTTTTAGTTGATGTTTCACTCTGTCACCCAGGCTGGAATGCAGTGGCACGCTGATGGCTACCGCAGCCTCTACCTGCTGGGATCAGGTGATCCTTCCGCCTCAGCCTTTCAAGTAGCTGGAACTACAGGTGTGCGCTACCATGCCCGGCTTCTTTTTTAATTTATTGTAGAGATGAAGTCTTGCCAAGTTGTCCAGGCTGATCTTGAACCTGTAGGCTCAGGCAGTCCTCTTGCCTCAGTCTCCCAAAGTGCTGGGATTATAGGCGTGAGCCACCATGCCCGGCGCTATAGAAGACTTTTACCAGGATGTGGTTTAGCAAGATAACTAGCAATTATGATAAAGATAGATAGAAGTCTAGGGACAGGGAATCTAATCGTTAGAAGGCCTAATAATTAATAACCACTGAGAAAGGACTGAAAGAGGGGTAGAAAAATATTAGAGAAGAATAGCTGGATTTGAGTGATTTTGTTTTAAAAGTAGGAGTTTATCAACAGAATTTAGTGACTAAATAAAAATGAAAGGTGATGGAGAGGAAGAATTAAATATTACCCCAAATTTTGTAATTTGCGTGACATAATTAATAGAGAATGTGAATGCAAAATGTAAGTTTTGGTTGTAATATGGTTTGTAAGAAACATTATAATTTCCATTGGTCAGGCCATATCTAGAATATTATGATCAGTTCTGTATAGCTTAGATTGATAAGAACCATTGCTAATTTTGGCAGAGAAAGATCAAAAGTCTTGATAGCAGGTGTTATGAAGAATCACAGAGGAAACACACACACACACACACACACACACACACACACAAATCAATTGGATTGACTAATTCTTCAAAAGTACTTATTTGAAGTATATATTCTAAATCCAAGTCCTGATAGTGGAGTATACAACAGTGAAGAAAGAGACAAGCTTTTCTTAGTTTTTCAACTTAGCGGGACAATAAACAAAACCCAACTGGTTCACAATTGCATGTAATGAGAACATCTGGAGAAGACATAAAGGTTGACCACAAGTATTTAATGATATAGAAAAGTGACAATTCTCTTTGGTTCTAGTGGGCAGAAATAGATCAATACATAGATATTTGAGGAAAGCCATTTTCCATTTTTTATAAAGACTCTGAAAAAAACAGAGCTTTTCTGTGGGAAAAGGGTGATTATTATCAATGACTGTGCTCAAAATGAATTTGAATGACCAAACGACAGGGGATTTTAGAGAGTACTGCCTTAGAAAAAAAGTGAATGATTCCTAAATTCCTTTAAATTCTGAGATTACATGGTAGAAGCACAATGAAGATCACAGTAAAAGATCACTAAAAAGAGAGGATCTGATTTCAGATCCTAGAAGTCACAATTTTCTGAGTCCTTAGGTTTCATATCTATAATATGAGTTTAGATTATTTCTAAGGTTTTCTGTTACCTATAAATTAAAAAACTCCACGATATTAAAGAGTTGCTTGATGTTGTTGAAAATATTGAATGCTAGAACATGGAATGTTTATTTAATTGGACAAGAAATAGGGAATAACTTGCTCAAAAAATTTAAGAGAACATCACTACTGAAGTTGCATTTGGCTGGGAGTGGTGGCTCAGTCTATAATCCCAGCACTTTGGGAGGCCGAGGCGAGAGGATTGCCTGAGCCCAGGGGTTTCGAGACCAGCCTGGGGAACTTGGTGATACCTTGTCTCTACAATAAAAATCACAAAAACTAGCCATAGTTTTTGGTGGCGTGCATCTGTAGTTTCAGCTACTTGGAAGGCTGAGGCAGAAGGATCGCCTAAGCCCGGCAGGTCGAGGCTGTGATGGCCGTCGACATGCCACTGCACTCCAGCCTGGGTGACAAGAGTGAGACTCCAACTCAGAAAAAAAAGTTGCATTTACAGACTATTTATCTGGCAACAATGAGTAGACATAATAATGTCGGCTAACATTTATAAAATGCTATTCCAGCAAGTGAGCTAAGAACTTTATAAATGATCCCATTTAATTCTCTTAACAACTTAACTCTGTAAGAAAGGTACTATTCACAGTCAGAGAAACCAAGACTTGGAGAGGCTAAGTCTTTTGGCCCGGGTTATACATCTTCTAAGTGGTAGGACCTGGATTCATACCCTGGTAGTTGCCAACAGAAATTAGTGAAAGTTTTCTGTAAAGGACCAGAAAATAAATATTTCAGGCTCTGAGGGAAACATAGATCCCCACTACATATTCTTCTTGGTTTTTGTACAGCTTATTAAAGCAAGTAAAAAACTATGTTTAGCTTCCCTGCGGAAAACAAACAAACCAGACCCCATGTTGGATTTGCACCGAGACTTACAAGTTTCTGTCCTCTGTCCTACCTGGTTACTGCAATATCACATTACTTCCCCAAAACTAATATTTATTGAGGATTTATTCTGGGCCAGGCACTGTGCTAAACACTTTTTATGTATCATCTCATGTAATCCTCACAATCAGCCTCTGGGCTCATTTTATACCTCCATTTTATAGATGGAAAACAGGCTTAGCAATTTTCAGTTACAAAGACAGTGAGGGGCAGAGTTGTGTGAATCTGGAGCCTATACTTTTATCCATGGCAGTAGAGAGGCTGAGGATTGTGAACTGGGATACAGCCAGGGAGGGACTAGATTGAGAACACTGTTGTGCAGCGCAAGGCAATAGCTTAGAAAGTACGGTATGGTGTCAAAGACACTGTAGCTTTATAATCAACTGGACTTGCTAAGTCAATGGGTATCAGGTAGGGTGAATCAGTAGAAGATCACTCCAAGGTTTAGCTTGGATCACTCAGAGAACAGAAATAAGAGTCATGTAGGTATAGGACTGGTGTGAGGAGAAAGGCTGATAAATCTTAGAGTACAGTAAGTCGCCTACATATGAAGAAGTCCCATTCTGAGAACACGTTTGTAAATCCAATTTGTTCAAAGTCCAACAAAATTAGCCTAGGTACCCATCTGACATAATCGGCTGTATAGTAGTAAAAAGTAACAGGTTTATAACAAAAAAGTAACAGATTCATAAAACTTTTCACACAAATAACATAAAAAACCAACACAAAAAATAAAAAAAAAGTTTTAATTTTAGAGTACCTTGAAAAGTACAGTAGTACAATACAGTACAATGGATGGCAAACAGAGGCTGGCATCGAGTGACCAGGCGAGAAGAGTTACTGAGTGGATGAGGGAGAGGAGGTGGGAGATAGCAGAGCTGAGGGATTGTCACAATAGGAGACAGAAGGCAAGCTGCAATTTCACTTATGCTTGACGCTGATGACACAGGTTCTGGGTCCTTGCTGGATTCAATTCTATCTACCCTCTTGAAAAAACGATCCAGTGATGTCTGGGTAGCAGCTCACATTGTATATGACACGATAGCACAGGATGGTATTCAGAACAGTTACTGCAATCTTCGTGTGCTCTACCTTTGGGTTTTGTGCCTCAAAAACAGTGCCTCCTCCAATAAAGAAAATCCCCTTGTCATGTCCTGATTCGTGAATCTCTGGTTCTTCAGTTACTTTTTCTTCTTCCTGTCTCTCTTCATCCTTTCTCTGGGCCTCCAATTCCAAGAGGTCTTCATTAGTAAGCTCCTTGTATTCAACAGCAAGGAGTTCATTGAAGTCGTCCTCTTGCAGATCTGACTCCAGCTTCTCGCTGAGGGTCACTAAGATGCTGAAGACCTCTTTGGATTCCTCATCCATCTTAGATCCACAAAAAATCGTGAACAAACTACAGACAAAGGCTCTTCCAAGCCCCATTCGTGGTGTCAGCCATAATCTCATGTCAAACAAAGTCAATGTTTTTTATGGCCTTGTAGATGTTATAGTTCTTCCAAAATAATCATAAGGTTGTTCCTGATTCATCAGTTGCCTTTACTGCCTGATAAAAGGTGTGACATAAATAGTATTTTTTGAAAGTCGCTATAACTCCCTGGTCCATAGGTTGGATGAGTGACATGATATTTGGTGGCAAATGCACTACTTGGACGTTAGGATGAAAGTCATCCATGAATGGGGGGTGTCCCAGAGCATTGTGGAGCAGCAAAGGAATATTGACTGTGACACCCTTCTCCCAGCAATATTTCTCTACCTCCGGGATAAAGTGGTGGAAAAATCAGTCCTAGAAAGTGGCCTGTGTAACCCAGGCTTTGGGGTTACTCTTCCAAGCAACAAGAAGAGCCCTTGGCTACATTTTTAAGGGCCCTTAGGATCTCTGGATGATAGACTAAGAAAGGCTTCAGTTTCATATCGCTGGAAGCATCGCCACCAAACAACAGAGTTAGCCTATCATTTATTGCTTTATAGCCTGGCATCAACTTTTCCTCCCTCCTGATGTAACTTTGGTCTGGCATCCTCTTCTAGAACTGTCCTGTCTCATTCACATTAAAAATCTGCTTGGGAAAATATGTGCCTTCTTCAATAATTTGAATTCCTGGACAGCTACCATATCTGCACTCACTGCCTCACCACTTATTTGTTTTTGAGTTGGAGTCTCACTCTGTCACCCAGGTTGGAGTGCAGTGGCACGCTCATGGCCACCGCAGCCTCGATTTGCTGGGCTCAGGTGATCCTTCTGCCTCAGTCTTCCAAGTACTGGAATTACAGGCGTATGCCACCACACCTGGCTAATTTTTTGATTTATTGTTGAGATGAGGTCTTGCCAGGTTGTCCAGGCGGGTCTCAAACCCGTGGGCTCAGGGAATCCCCTCACCTCGGCCTTCCAAAGTGCTGGGATTATAAGCATGAGCCACCATGCCAGGCCCACCACTTACTTTTATGTTGTGAAGGTCAAATCTAGCCTTGAACCGATGAAACCAGCCATGGCTGGCATTAAAAGATGCACTCTCTGATTTTTCACCATGCTTCTTCTTCAAGTCTTCATAAAGGCTTTTAGCTTTGTCTTTAATTAGCACTAAGCTGAGTGGAACTCGATGCTGTTGCTGATCTTGCATCTATACACTGAGAAGTTTCTCCACCTCCTTCTCACTTTTCCATACTTCCTCGATATTATTGTTGACATCATTGGCACAGCAGACTTCACATGTTCCATGTTCTTGTCCTTATTCTTTAGAATTATGCTGATGGTTGAATGATTCATGTTACAGAGTGACGTGTACCATCTTTTTACCCACTCTTATCTCTCAATTATTTTCACTTTTGTTTCTATTGTTGTTGCTTGGTATCTTAGCAATATCGGCTACATCACTGCTACTTTTACACTTGCTTCTGGACATCCTGGGCTTGAAATAAAGATATTGTACTACTGTACTCTATACAGTACTGTATAGTCAAGTCCACAAAAGCACAACCACTGGTAGAGGATGCACACACATGACGATGCACACCAGACATGTGAACTAACATATATTTGGACATGTGAACACACATTCGCATCTTTGAAAGTTTGCAACTTGAAGCTTTGTGTGTAGAAGACTTACTGCAGTGGCACGATCCCTTATAGCTTTGGCTGCATAATTAACTAGTTGTGTTACCACAGGCAAGTAATTTAACTTCTCTTGGATTCAATATCCTAAAGCACAAAATGAGGGTGTTGAATTAGATGGCCCCTGAGTTGTCTTCTAGTGATAACATTTTGAGCTAGTAAAAAGCAAAGGAAAATTCTAACAAAACTGCCGAGAGAGAACCTTGAGAGAAAGGTTTCGGAAAAAAGCATTGAACAGAAGGATGCTAAAAAGTTTATTGTCATTCATCTGTTTTACTGTTCTCAGCAAATAAAGATCAAAGATGATGTTTGTTTTGCAAGGTTAAAGTAAACTAGTGCCCATTATCAAATGGCTGAATGATCCTTTACTGGCTTTGAGAGAGATGGGAGAATGTATAAGGGAAAGCTGAAAGAATGATTAATGATGGTTTGTGGTTCCAACGAATAAGGAAAAATGGGAAATGAAGAGAGACACAGAGGTATGAGGCAAGAATTGAAGACATCACTATAATCATGTGGGTTGCCTAAGTAGGCAGGAAAAGAGGGTATCAATAACTTCTTAAAACACCTAAAAAAATTGGAAAGTAAATCACTAGGAGAAAACATAGAATCACTTTTAAGACTGTCAAAAACTGAGTTTGAAAGCTTTTACATCAAGCAAAGAAGTCAATGTTTGGGAGCAAATGAAACTAACTAGAATTAGATGAGAAACAGCAGTTTGATAATCTTGCTTTTCATAAAATGTCAGAGAAAAAGAATTTTGCTATTTTAACACACTTTGTCTATATGGTGCCAACACTGATTTTGACATGAAGAAAAGGAAAACATTTCTGATGATAACATGGAGTATCCGACCTGTTTCCAGATTATGCGATTCATTTTAAAGATTTCTAAGAAAAGGACATATCTAGATCATCTATGATATTAAATCTACTATTCTGAAATAATACTAATAATATAAAAATAAATCTTAGTTTTATGTTTTTGAAGAAATCCACCTATATGAATTAATATTTATTCAAGAAACAAAGACTCCAAGTTAGATGTCAAGGAACTACCTTTCAATGATCATTTATTCAGTAAACAAAACGCTGTGCTTCTCAATACTAGATATAAAAAGAAAAATAAGATTGCTAGAAAAATAGAAATCAAATACACTGCTGAAAAACAGGAAGCTATTGAAATAATTTTATTTAAACAGAAACCTACTTGTAGGGTATAAAAACACTATAAATGAGATCATCTTTTGTGATTCCATCTATCATTGCATTTCTCAAATCTTATTTTGGAATCACTGCCTATGTTTATTGCCTAAAATAGCTTTTCTTTTGATTCTTAGTTGATCTTATGAAAATGAAAATATACATGAGACAGTTTTGCATAGAATTGATTATACATAGATTAAATATTTACACCAAACAGTTCAGGGAGGGGGGACTAATTCTTTCAGAGAGCATACAATGAGAATTTTAGACTGATTTAAACATATTATTTTTATATGCCAATTTAGGATAATGAATAAGTCATTTATCACTGGATTTCTCCCTTTCTCCCTCCCTCCCTATCTTCCTTTCTTCTTATTTTATTCTTCCATTTCTTTCTTCTAACATACATAGATAGTGCCCTCCCTCCCTCCCTTCGTCCATCTCTCCCTCCCTCCCTCTCCAAAGGAAGAAATACTTAGGTGGTTATAAAAAAAATCTAGGATATAAAAATCTTGGAGTTATGTGCTGCAACACAGTGATACAATTCAACAATGTAATATAAAAACTAAGGTATACATATATGACATTTCAATTTTCAGTTTTTATGTGTGAAGGAATATGGAAGAAAAACCTTTCATACATTCGAGACTTTCTGTGTTTTCTAGCCACAACTTTCATTTGCAACTCTGACATGGCAAGCTGCTGTTTTCTACATTTCATTTGTGTGAGTGCCTGCTGCATACCAGTATATATCTGCTGTCTACAACCATCCACCATGTGGATGCATTTCTTTATGAGTCAATATATATTCTGTAGGTTACATTCTGTGAATTCGAACATGGACAAAATCCAATCAATATAATCCATAACACTGCACAGATGTCTTGAAGAGATTGTAGAAATCATTCACTAGGAGGCTGAATGCTGAAGAATTATAAAACGCTTTTGGATGGACAAGTCAGAAAACAGGTTTAAAAAGTAGCAAAAACTTAAATGTGCGATTTCATTATGACCATGGAATGAAGTCAAAGCAAACTATAGTCAGCGATTTACATTTAAATATGGAAAATGCAAAAAGCACTATGTACAAACAAGGAAAGGAGGTATAGATGTGAGAAAAAACAGGAAGGAGAATCCTAATGAATGATCTTCATGTGAAAAGAATCAATGAAAAATATCCAGCTGTGGTAAAATGCTTTCAGATTGCCATTTATGCAATTGATGCATGGAATAGGTATTTTTCAGTGCAGAGAGCGCGAACAGAACTTTATTATGAAACAGAGCAGGATCTTTGGCAAAATACCAATGAAGTATGTTTTCAACAGTAAGGAAAACGGAGGGTGTGAAATAATGTCAATTAGAGAGAAATGCATGCTACAGAAGGCTCGGCCCTATTCCTGGAAGAATAACCACCATGCTTAGAAACCCTTAGAGTTCTGGGAAACAATGACTACAGAAATAAGACTTATTGATTCAAGTGAACACTTTGGTTGTGCTTAAGAAACACGCAATGATTACAATTATATCATGTGACAAGAAGAATAATATGTATAAGCAGGAGTGACATTCAAAAAGTTGTATTTAGCCATTAGGATGAGATAGATACAGAACAATCAGAAATAATCAACGATCAATCAGAACAGAATTAAAAGGTTTAAAATCAAATGGTACAGATGTACTAGTACATATTGGCTGAGGGCAATGGTTGATAAATCCATAAGATAATTTATAATGCGTATTTCTAGGTTTCCTTCCTCGTAAACATAGTTTGTTTTTTTTTTTTTTTTTGAGTGAAGGTCTCACTCTGTCAACCCAGATGGAGAGCAGTGGCATGATCAGGGCTCACTGAAACCTTTAACTCCTGGGCTCCAGTGATCCTCCAGCTTCAATCTCCTGAGTGCTGGGACTACAGGCACCATGTACAGCTAATTTTTTTTTTTTTTTTGTAGAAACAAAGTCTCACTATGTTGCCCAGGCTGGCATTTTGTCCCTTTAATAGAATTCTAATTTCCAGGAAAATCAAAAGCAGTAGAAATATATAGTTCCAAAATATCAATGTTTAAAGAATCATCTCCATATGACATTTACCAAACCACTGACAACTGTCTATAATTGACAAGAAATAAAACGCTAAGTTGACTCAAATTACTAAGAAAGAGCTACGAAATATTCAGGAAGTAGGAAAAAGGTCTAATTTACTAAAAATTGTGTCCAAATCACTTGTTAATCAAAATTCAGAATAATAAATAATCAGCAATAATGGATGTAAATAGGTTTTCACCCATGAATTTAAGTGCCCTTTTGAAACACTTTTTAAAATGCTAAGAGACCACAATGATAAACCATATGCTAAAAGCAATTCAAGACAATTTTCTAAGGACTCTGAATCATTCTATGCAAGTCCTCAAAAGTGCTATTCAGAACAGAAATTTCCAGTAATAAATGCCATGCATTCAACAGTATTAAAGCAAAAACATAAGCGGAGAACAATGACAGATATAAAAGTTCTATACCTAGGGAAGATTTAACAGCTAGAGTTGTCATAAATTATTCTACTACATTAAAAAAGTGCATGAATTTTAGCTTTCCAACTTACAAAAGATGTAAGATAAAGTCAAACGATCATTTACATGAGCTGTTGGGGCTTAAAATATATTAATACCAAATTAGTGACCAACCAAAGAACATAGATTATACTCACTCATTCAATACAGATTTACTGAATATCTAAGTACATACTATGTTAGAAGTTATAGGACATATCAGTGTTTTTTCTTTTCTTTTCTTTTCTTTTTTTGAGTTGGAGTTTCACTCTGTCGCCCAGACTGGAGTGCAGTGGCCGCTCCCAGCCACCGCAGCCTCCACCTGCTGGGCTACCACGCTCGGACCACGCTCAGTTAATTTTTTATTTATTGTAGAAATGAGGTCTCACCACGTTGCCCAGGCGGGTCTCGAACCCTCAGGCTCAGGCAATCCACATACCTCAGCCTCCCAAAGCGCTGGGATTACAGGCTGAGCCACCGGGCCCGGCCAACTTTGTTTTTTATACACACACTTAACCAAAGATAGACCAAACAAAGAGTTATGAAATTATAAAACAGAATAAAACTAGACATAATGAGACAAACAAAAAACCCAAGTGATCCCAAATCTTTTTCTTTAAGAATCATAGTGTAACTTGCCACCCTTATATGAGAGGAGGCATCACTAGGATATCAGCTCTGAAACAGCTTCTCCAGGAAGAGAAAGAAAGCATTGGTCCAGCCTGTTGTTTCAACCACCTCCCTTGTTAGCAATAAAAGGCATTTATGAGAAGTGTGGTCACACTCAGTAGGTGCAGAACAGAGCAAAGCTGTGTGGCCCCCTAGGGTACTGAATGTGGTGCTCAAGTTATCCACTTGGTAACAATTGGGCAGTTGTAAATATCACAAATGTTTGTGGGAGCCTATTTCCTTTGTTAAACCACTCTCCATTGCAAAATATCTCCTGCAGCATGTAGAAATTACATATTTTTCTTTGTATTTTGATCTTGGTATCAAAAATTAATCTTAATGTTAACCTTTCCCAGCTAGAGAAAGACATTTAACCCATTTTTTATTAGAGTTTACTTCCTCCAGGTGCTCTAATGTCTGCTTTGAAATGCTGGGAGACCTCATATTAGAGGTGCTCACATGATATGCAGGATCATGGCACTTTTGCATAAGCGAATTGTCTTATTCCCCCAAAGTCATATCCAGCAGCATTCATGTTTTCTTCCTCAACAAAACCACAAAACTCTAGAGGGACTGTTCTCTACCACTGGGGATTTCTTGTACTCTCCATTAGGGTAATAGGGACTCTTTTTTTTTTTTTTAAAGCAGAACTTATTGAGAAGACAGAAAAGCTCCCACAGTGGGAGGGACCTGAGGGGGTTTCCCTGGGGGTTCTTCTTATTACTTACTAGCCTCTCAGGACTGCTGTGGCAATTCACTAAGATGATAATTTGAAAATGCTGAGTCAACTCTAAAGTATAATGCAGATATAAAGTATTTGTAATCTCTACTAAAATATTTTATGTATCTTTGAATCCTAATACAACCGTGATAACACTGGCAGTCTTCTACATAGCAACAAATAAAAAAGATTCTCCCTATTAAGTAAACAAAACTTAGGGTGGGCCCAAGTTTCTGAGGACAAGTAGTGAAATTAAATATCCAGATTTTTATTTTTATTTTTTTTTGAGTTGGAGTTTCACTCTGTCGCCCAGACTGGAGTGCAGGGGCCGCTCCCGGCCACCGCAGCCTCGACCTGCTGGGCTCCGGCGATCCTTCCGCCTCAGCCTTCCGAGTAGCCGGAATTACAGGCATGCGCTACCACGCCCGGCTGATTTTTTGATTTATTGTAGAGGTGAGGTCTCGCTGCCCAGGCGGGTCTCGAACCCGCGGGCTCAGGCAATCCACTCACCTCAGCCTCCCAAAGGCGCGGGATTACAGGCTGAGCCACCGAGCCCGGCTGAATATCCAGATTTTTAAACTCAATTTGGGTGTTTTATGGCACGGCATGATTTAAAGTTCTTGCACCATTTAAAAAATGGCATTCATCTTTAACCTTTAATGTAAAGAACATGACCATAGAAAAGCATTTTAATTATGACCTGGCTAATGTAATGCTTCAATTGTGGGTGTCAACCTTGCATCTCACAGGACCCCAAAATATACACACTCCACCCTTTTACTATAGAACTCAGCACCAATAGGTGTGATAGAAATAGTTACTAAGAAACAGTTTGCTGCATTGTGCTTCTAGCAAGAAACACAGCCGCGCAGTATTTAAAGAGCTGTTCATTATGTAATGGGAACTTTGTGCTTAGAACAGCTCCACAGGGAGAAGCAATATAGCTAGATGTAAAAATGTTCTCCATTTCACAATGCAGAAGTTTAATTTTTGCAGTATAATTTTCCTTATACTATCATATTTTCACATGTTGAGTAAGTGTTCCCAAGAATTCTAGATTACAGCTTGCCTTCCCTCATACTTGGAATGAAACAGAGGAAGTAGACAGTGTCTTTTTCTAATTTTGGTCTCCAATACATTTTAAGAGTTTACGGCAATGGAGACCATATAACAATATGCATCAATCAATAATTCTATAACTTTTCCTATGTGAGGGTATAGGTACTTTAAATGCAAAATGAGAAATGCAGTATTATCAGGGCAGAAAAAAATATTCTATTAACTTATATGAATTCATTATTCTTTACTTACAATGCTTGTTTACCTCCCTGTAGTACAGAAACTTCTCTACTTACAATCTCCTGTGGGTAGTAATAAAGTTCCCAGGCACAGCAGAGGCATGGCAATAAAGAAGGCCACCAATGGAGGATATTACTACTTATTTTGTTTAGGCCAAAATTAGGGTTTTTTTAGTCTGTGGTGTGTTTTGTGCCCATATTTTTAACAATGTTTTACAAATGCTATTATTAATATTACTAAGTTCCAAAGTATGAAGGAGTGAAAGTGTTTCTTTAAGAAAAGACATGCAATTACTATGGCAACAAACGAGAAATAACTTATTGTAGAGGGGTATTTATAGTATACATTGGTCACTTGTGTGTCATTTTGGACTTACATGGAAATGAACTCCCAATTAGTCTTTGAGAGCGAACTCTCTTTGTAGATAGAGGAGGTTCTGTGTTGTCTATAAATTGTAGGATCCTAGACTCTTAAGAGACGATAAGATCTTCAAGTTTATCTTGTTTAAATTTCCAAGTAAAAGAGTAATTCACTCTAGAACATCTTTGTGGCCAAGACTGTTGATTGCCCCTAATTTTTTCTCCTTTTTTCCACAGCAATGGAACCCATGACTATTAGTTTGATATAAAAATGCTCAGATTAATGAATTTATTTCTTAATTTCACATGGAGACAGGTATAATCAAGTGACAAGGTTCTGATGAAAGAACTATCAGTGGACACATTTTTGATAGTTTCTGAGAGTTTTCCTGAACACGCTGATAGCACACGATTTTTGTGTCTTCTCCCTTTCTCCATCTTGCTGGAGATTGGAACTCAGATGTGTTGACTGGAACTGGGGCAGCCATATTGGACCATACAGTAAAAGTGAGAATTGAGACCACCATGGCAGAACAACAAGGGAAAGGAGGACTTCAGATTTTTAGTCAAGCAGAACAGCCAATGGAGCCCTGATCTACCTAGTTCTAGACTTTTAGGTAAGAGAGAAGTACATTTCAATATTGTTTAAGCTATTGTTACATTTGTCTCTGTCAATTGTAACTAAGCAATACATTATTATTACGATTAGCTGATCAATCAGACTAGAAAATGATGGAAATGTGTGAACCTTTCCATGTCACCTAATGACAACGCTAATGTTTATGTTTTCCTCACTCATAGCAAGCCCCACTGTAACACTTGCCCATGGTTCTCTTCCACAATCTTATTTGAGTGTGCATCTCCTTTATTCACCCTCCCTCGGTGCATGAAGAAGTTGTCCTGTGTTTTTAAGTTGTCTTCTTACTAAACATTCTCTAGTCTTCCAGATATTCATCAAATAACCATCTCTATACTCTTGACAATCTTGGCTTTCCTGCTATGAATGTATTCTATTTTTTTGTATTACTGTTATACAAGAAGGGACCCTCCAAAACTGGAATTTATTTATTAAGAAATTGTGTATTTTTTCCTACATGTTTAAACCTTAGTCACCTTCAAAGTACTCTCCGCAGCCGGGCTCGGTGGCTCAGCCTGTAATCCCACGCCTTTGGGAGGCTGAGGTGAGGGGATTGCCTGAGCCCACTGGTTCGAGACCCGCCTGGGCAGGTGAGACCTCATCTCTACAATAAATAAAAAATTGGCCGGGCGTGGTAGCACACGGCTGTAGTTCCAGCTACTTGGAAGGCTGAGGCGGAAGGATTGCTGGAGCCCAGCAGGTAGAGGCTGCAGTGGCCGGACGCGGCCACTGCACTCCAGTCTGGGCGACAGAGTGAGACTCCAACTCAAAAAAAAAAAAAAAAAAAAAAAGTACTCTCTGCTTGATGCAATACACCTATAGAGACACTTTTTCCACTGCTCAAAATGGTTTTTGAACTCGCCAATTTAGATGCTTTTTAATGCTTCTGCCATTTTTTGTTTCACTTTTTTCACATTAGCAAAATGTTTCCCTTTGGGGATTTTTTTTAATCCAGGGAAACAAAGAAAAAAAATGGGGTGAGATCGGGTGAATAAGGAGGGTGAGGCTACTGGGGTCATGCTGTTATTGGTCAAAACTACTGAACACTCAGTGTGGTGTGGGCAGGTGCATTGTCATAATGGAAGAACCAGTCACTTGTGTGCCACAACATGGTATATTTCTTCTACAAATCGTGATGCAACCTTCTCAAAACTTCTAGATAACGACATTGGTTGACCATTTGATCCAGAGTAACAAACTCTGAGTTTACCACAAGAGAACCCCCCTCCAAAACGATAATTCTGGGTTTTTGGGGGTCCTTCTTCGTATGTGGTGTTCATAAGTCATATGACTTATGACTTATGTTCATATGACTGCAAATGAGATTTAACCAGTGAGGTATATAATGGAACATTTGTTAATTCCATTAATGTAACCTAATATTACATTGCTTTCCATAGTAAGCCACTCCAGATCATACTGAACTTGTGGTTATTTAAAAATTCCAATTTGCTTTTCTTATGAAGTGTCACAGAGTCAGATGTTACTTAGCCTATTTTTGTACCAAATATTTTTTAAAATTGCAAAGGTAAGACAACTCCCTTGCCCTTGTGACATTTTATTTTAATTTTTTGATTTTGGCCCAGCATCCCAATCTGTTTTAATCTTATTTTGAATCTTGATTTTGATCTTTCAGTGTGTTGACTACCATTTTCACTTTTGTGTCATTTGAAAAATTAGTAAGTGCACAAGTTGTGTCCTTATCTAGAATACTGACAAAAATCTGGGTGGAAGAGAAGGCAGGGAGGCTACATATGGTTGTGCAGGCTGTGCACTGCATAACTTTTTGGGGATATCATTTTTTTTTTTTTTGAGTTGGAGTCTCACTCTGTCGCCCAGACTGGAGTGCAGTGGCCGCTCCCAGCCACCGCAGCCTCGACCCACTGGGCTCCGGCGATCCTTCCGCCTCAGCCTTCCAAGTAGCTGGAATTACAGGCACGCGCTACCACGCCCGGCTGATTTTTTGATTTATTGTAGAGATGAGGTCTCGCTGCCCAGGCGGGTCTCGAACCCGCGGGCTCAGGCAATCCACTCACCTCAGCCTCCCAAAGGCGCGGGATTACAGGCTGAGCCACCAAGCCCGGCTGGGGATATCATTTATATAGATGTGATGAGAAGTTGTACAATACAGTAGAACTTAATCCAGTCTGTGGTTAACATCTCAAACTACTTCTCAGATTGACAGTTTACTACAACACTCCTCCTTGGGCATGGTTATTGAAACATCACCAAATGTACCTACCTAGCCGGGTTTGGTGGCTCAGCCTGTAATCCCAGAACTTTGGGAGGCTCAGGTGAGTGAATTGCCTGAGCCCGCGGGTTCGAGACCCACATGGGCAACTTGGCGAGACCTCATCTCTACAATAAATCAAAAATTAGCCGGGCGTGGTAGCACGCGCCTGTAGTTCCAGCTACTTGGAAGGCTGAGGCGGAAGGATCGCTGGAGCCCAGCAGGTTGAGGCTGCAGTGGCCGGGAGCAGCCACTGTATTCCAGTCTGGGCGACAGAGTGAGACTCCAACTCAAAAAAAAGAAAAGAAAAGTACCTACCGGTATTTCTCTCAGTGCATAATTCTTCATGTAATCGAAGAATGTATAGTGAGCATCCATGGCAAATGTATTGCTGAAATTCAGATACACTGCTACAACATAATACCACTTAAACAAAGGAAGTTATGTTGGCAAAGCAAAATTTAAAAGTCCACAATAGGAAGGTGAACACTTTACAACAAGACTCTAGTGACTATTACAGTCTAAAAAAAAGGAAAGAAAAAAAATATTTGCTCCGTGTTTCAAAATACGGTTTCTTCCAGATTTATAGTTCTTTAAATAAAAGAGACAAGCCAAATCAATGTTTTTAAAAAAAACCCTCGAAACATATAGGGGGGAAATGAAACAAGGTGTCAAGTGGTGGACATTCAGCTAAACAATAAAAAGTAGTTATACCGGTTGGGCTCAGTGGCTCAACCTGTCATCCCAGCACTTTGGGAGACCAAGGCAAGTGGATTGCCTGAGCCCACGGGTTCAAGACAAGCCTGGGCAACTTGGCGAGACTTCATCTCTACAATAAATCAAAAAATTAGCCAGGAATAGTAGCACGTGCCATAGTTCCAGCTACTTGGAAGGCTGAGGTGGAAGGATCGCCTGAGCCCAGCAGGTCGACACTGTGGTGGCCGTGAGTGTGCCACTGCATTCCAGCCTGGGTGACAGAGTGAGACTCCAACTCAAAAAAAGTAGTTATACTTATGCTTTGTTATTTAAAAATAATTTTCCCTCAAAAGAGTAAGAGTGATGAATTGTAAAGACTATCCCAATACTTTTTCAATTAAATGACTAAATTAATGTAGAGACATTTAATTAAAGTTTCACTAGTTTTTCCAAATGCTGTTAATTATGCTGCTATCTAAAATTAAATCTCTCCCCAAACCCTTTTACATTTCTTCTGCTCATCTGATACAGATATAATTAAATTTCTGCAAGTTCACCTAAATGCACCCAAATATTATAACAGAAAATATGAAAAACTAGAGTTTCGGTAACTACTTAAGCTGATATTTTAATGGGATTTCTACAATCCCTAAGGAAAACCAATAAACGTGTAAGTATGCATGTGCGTGCGCACGCACACGTACAATCTATCTCAAAATTCCTCTGGAAGTAAATTTCTCTCTTTATATCTACGATGCTGCAGTGAATACCATAGACAAATATAGTTTCAAAGGTTTTCTACCAGCAAAAGAAATGAATTTTTAAGATTCTGGGCAATTAATTTCCGGAACAAGGTGAACTCTAGCTATAATACTTCTGTGCTACCATTTTCTAAACAACAAAAATTTATTAATAGCTGCTAAACAAGGTGCTCTTTAAAAGAAACAATTCGGGATTCAGGCTTCCCGGTACTGAGTCCCAAATTCCAAGTGGAAAAAAGTCAAACCAGACAATGCTAACTTTATTCTACACATGCAAGTTATTTTCCAGTGAGTAAACAAAGGATGATGCTAACTCCCAAACTTATTTTATTAAGCATAGGCAAGATGAAAATGCATTGATCAAACAAGGTCTACAAACATCAGACTTCTCTTATTTTCTTTCTCTTACTTGATTCTGACAGTTGTCATTTTTTTTTTTTTTTTGAGTTGGAGTCTCACTCTGTCGCCCAGACTGGAGTGCAGTGGCCGCTCCCGGCCACCGCAGCCTCGACCTGCCGGGCTCCGGCGATCCTTCTGCCTCAGCCTTCCGAGTAGCCGGAATTACAGGCATGCGCTACCACGCCCGGTTGATTTTTTGATTTATTGTAGAGATGAGGTCTTGCCTGCCCAGGCGGGTCTCGAACCCGCGGGCTCAGGCAATCCACTCACCTCAGCCTCCCAAAGGCGCGGGATTACAGGCTGAGCCACCGAGCCCGGCGACAGTTGTCATTTTAATTGTTCTACATGGGATAGTATTCAGCCGTCTGAAATCAACATGTTCTTTAATTACCCCTAATCTGTCTAACAGACACTTGTAGGTTCATTATTACAAATGCTTCTTTGAGAAACAAGAAGTTACTCCGGGAATGATCACTACTTGCCATGGCGTGAATTCAGAGGTAGAGTCAGGTGCAGGCTGGGGTCTTTTGAAACTGACTGATCTCTTTTCCAAAATTTATTTTAATTCTAGTCAAGAGACTGGCAAGTTAGTAGGAGACTTTACCTAACACACGCATCATAACCAAAATCTTGGGAGAGAAGGCTGGGTCTCAGCAGAACTGTGAGTCATAAAAAATCCATTGTGAAGACATTTTGTTTACCAACATCCTTACTCATTCCTGGTTCGGCCAGCCATCCCTTCTCCCATTCCTTTAGTACAGGGGTTCTCAAACTTCATTGCATTTTGTAATCCTTAGGAGCTTTAACAAATGCTGATGTTTGAAGTCCAACCCCAGAGTCTGAGTAGGTCTGGGGTGCAGCCCGGGAATCAGAATTTTATAAGCTCCCCAGGTTATTCTGATACTCAGCGTGTACTTTAGGCCTATCAAGGTAGGGTAGCTACTGGATAAAAAAGGTATATTTACTGATCAATTAAATAAAGGTATATTTACTGATCAATTACTTGATCAATTTACTGATCAACTTACCATATGTCAAAGGGATATTTTGCATGCTCAAAGGATGCCTAATAGAATTTAAGTTAAATAGTAGTGTTCCAATGTCTGTAATTAATTTTAAATACCTCAACATAGACGGTATGATATTTTACATGTGCAGTTAGTGCAAGTTTCAACTCTAGAGGCCTGAGGCAACTGATTGTCTTCATCAGAAATTTATATTCTAGGAGAGTACAATCCCCATCTTATGAAAAAAGGCCAAGCCCAGCCAGTGCTACTATTATATATCTCTATGAGCCTTGGAAGTTCATGTAAGGCACGTAATGAATGTCACAAATGTGGTTGTGCTGGGGAAAATAGTAGCCTGTAATGAATGTCTCTATGGGCTCTCATTAGTAAAAATTAAGACAATCAAGGTATGTGGATTGGCAAAATATTTTAATGACATCCTCAAACATTGAATAAATGAGGTATAAGAATCTAGTAAGGCCAGTTGTCTGGGCTTTTGCTTTGCAGTCTGTTCCTGTGTCCAACCATTGGTTCAGGAGGAATTCGGGTCGTGTGATGCCAAATTTAAAGGGAAGAGAATCCTGCTTTTGCATTGGTGTCAATTTAAGCCTAAAATCCTGGACTTCATCAAAGCTGCAGAAAAGGCAGTAAGCTTACATTTGTCTACCTTTTTTGTTTTGCTTTGTTTTGTTAGTATCTTGTTCTGTTGCCTAAGCTCGAATCCAGTGGCACCAAACTCTCCAACTCCTGGGCTCATGTGTGATCCTCCTATGTCAGCCTCCCAAGAAGCTGGGACTATGTATGTGCCAACACACTGTGGTAATTTAAAAAAATATTTTTGTAAAGACGAGGTTTTGCTATGTTGCCCAGGTTGATCTCAAACTCCTGGGCTCAAGTGATCCTCCTGCTGCCGCCTTCCAAAGTGTTAGGATTGCAGGCTTGAGTCACCACACCCAGCTCATCTGCCTTCTAATAAATGCTTGTTAACAATATGCTTGCACTTGTGGAAGATTTCAGTCTGAAGTGAAGCTGTGGCTTAAAGTTGTGATGAGGTAGCCATCCCTCATTTACCTCAAACACTTCGGTGGCTCTCCACTAATTTTTAGAAAGATCCTGAGTTGCTCATGACCAAATTAACTTAGGTCAGTTTACATCAGGTGAAGAGGGTTAAATATTTGGGGTGAGGGTCTCCTCTACATAACCAATAAATACCTCTAGGTGACTTCCTAATCTTCCCATTTATAAGAATGGACCCAGCAAGAATAGAAACTGAAATCAAATGGTGTTTTTTTTTCTTAATCAATATTTTTTATTTTAAAATTGTGGGGTACAGTTAAGGGTTAGGTACACAGGTTTTTTTTTTTTTTTTTGAGTTGGAGTCTCACTCTGTCGCCCAGACTGGAGTGCAGTGGCCGCTGCCGGCCACCGCAGCCTCCACCTGCCGGGCTCCGGCGATCCTTCCGCCTCAGCCTTCCGAGTAGCCGGAATTACAGGCATGCGCTACCACGCCCGGCTAATTTTTTTGATTTATTGTAGAGGTGAGGTCTCGCTGCCCAGGCGGGTCTCGAACCCGCGGGCTCAGGCAATCCACTCACCTCAGCCTCCCAAAGGCGCGGGATTACAGGCTGAGCCACCGAGCCCGGCTTCAGGTTTGTTTTTTTAAGGTTTAAACTAATATACTGTTTTCAGATACTCTTTCAACTTATTCAAAGACACAGAGAGAAAACAGGAGCCCATACTGTAACATAGGCTTTTACATTCCTCAATTTGAGGAGTCAGGAAATGCCATGTTCTTCTCTAGGGGTCTTTCAGTTACCTTGCATTCCAGGAATGTTAATTTGTTTCAAGCAACCTTAGAAATTAATGGAGTAAGTGCTGGATAAGTGTAGGTGACTGGTATAAAAGCTGCTTTCTTGAGTTAATGCCTGAGAAGTCAACAAACCTATAATTTTTAAAGTCCTGTTTCATTTGAAGTTTGAATGTGAAAGCACTAATTACTGCAGTGGAGAGATATCTTCTATATCATAAGAAATAGGTAGATAATATTTGGCATAATTTCTGATAGTACTACAATATAACTATAGCTAATATATATAGCATGCATAATATCACTTCTCACGTTTTTGCAGAGGCCTCTAGAAAATTTAAAAAATGAATGCTGGTTTACAAATGGAGTAGATTCTCTATATAATGAATGTCTTAGTCCATTCGAGTTGCTATAACAAAATACCATACACTGGGTGGCTTATAGACAACAGAAATGTATTTCTCATAGTTCTGGAGTCTAGGAAGTCCAAGATCAAGGTGCTGGCAGGTTTGGTGTCTGGTGAGGTCCCATTCTCTTTCATATGGACACTCATTTCATTTAGGAGGGCTCTGCCTGCATGATGTAATCATCTCCCAAAGGCTGTATCTCCTGATATCATCACATGGGGAATTAGGCTTCAACATATGAATTTTGGAGGGATATAAACATTCAAACCACAGCAGTAATCACAATATAGGGCAGTTAAATTTAAGTGCAATATACTGGGGAAATCATAAGAAGAGAGTTGTATCATCAATTTCTTTGCCTCCTTCCCTATCATCAGGGAAGATATTTAACTGGTCCAGGGTCACATGACTCCATGTGCACCAATAGCAATAACTTCATTTAATACTTTATTGGTTAAAAAAGTACAGTTTCCTATACTTACATGTGCCCATTTCCATTTCACCCTGTCCCTCTCCTCTTTATTTACAAAAGCATGAGAACTTGATCCACAAGTGATTTCTTTGAGATGTAACTCTTATTTTATCCAAAAAGAGGTGTCAGAACATGCTTTCAATATCAAAATCAGGCCCTGTGCACATTTTCACACAAATGTCTTACACCATTAACTCTCCTCCAATGAACACAAAGCCTTCTGCCTTCAGTGATAACTAAGGTGCTCACAGTTACCAGATAGTTGTGTAGCCCTGACCTCTTTACTGGACTCTGTAAAGGCAGGCATATGCTAAATGAGTTATATGATCCCTAGTATCCATGAAATTATAAATTAGAACAACAGTTTTCAAATTGTGGTCATGATCTATGGTAAGAAATACATTCATCATAGTCACTCAGAATACATTGTGCATACATGCATATTCATGGGTGTCTGTGTGTATATATCTAAAACACCACTTCCCCAGGGAAACTTCCTGACTTACTGAACCAGGTCAGGTCCCCCTATTATAGTCTCTCTTAGCACTCTGTTTTTTCTCCTTTCTAGTACTTATTATAATTGGAATGAAATAAGTATAATGATGTTGAACCCATCTCTAGATCTATATTCTAAGGTTCATGAGGGCAGGGACCTTCCTCTTGTCTTACTGAACAGCAGTCTGGGGAAAAATTGATCTGGAGCAATATTATGTATGCAAGAGCTGCTTAGTAAGTGCTTATGACCTAGTTAAATGGTTAAAGCCCTCAGCAAGGAGCAGATCTCTGGGTCCTTTTCTTATTTGGAAATTTCAAGGTGGAGCTTGAGTAGGTCCCAACATGTTCATTGGCATGGCTTAGAGAACAGTAGCTCCAACATGGTGCCAGGGCAGAGAGGATGCATCTGGGGAGCTGGGTCCTATATGAGGCCAGAATATGTTATTGATGGGCTCACCTTTTCTCCTTTTTATTTTTTCGGGACTTGAATATCTTTCTGGTTGGTATCCTCTCATACTTATTGCCTCTCTCTTTCTTCCTCTCATTTCTTTCTTTGTTCCATCACTACCAGCTTAACTTAACTTAGTGTTACTTACTTCCTTTTTGACCGACTTACTGTCTCTAAAAATGTCAAAACTTTTACTAGAAAGGGTGTTTTCTAGAAAGTTGGGTAAATATATGTTATTGTTTGCTGCTTAGTTTCCTTATGCTGCTTATCCCTCTGAAGAAATTAATTAGAAAATAATATATTCATTTTGCAAAATAAGCTTAATAAAGACAGGACCTAAGAACTTTTCTTTGGTTAACCACTGAGAAGTTCCTCCTATAGAACAATATTTACATGCTATGAGTTGGTCACTTTTTTAGTAAGATGTATTAAATTGCATGCATATGTCCAGAATCAATTAAAGGGGAAACCTAGAACTCGAATCTAAATCAATTTTTTTTCTATTACCTTCTTTCTCAAGAGTGAAATCCCCTCAGCTGAATGACAAATAATGATTAACAGACAAGGTTTATGTCATTATTCCTGCAAGTAGGAAGCTGGTATAAAACAAAACTTCTACCTCACATCAAAGAGAAGTCTGTTTTTTGATCATCCTTACGGGAAGTTAGCTTTAGAGAAGGCTGGTTTGCTCCCATCAAGTTTCTTATTAAAGCCAAAACTGACTTCTTGTTCCAGCAAAGCAAGACATTCCCAGGCCACATGGTAACAGGAACTGGGACACTATGGGGCCCACGATCCTCATTTCTATGAATGAATGTTCACAGGAATGTGTTCATGACATGTGACAAAGTCAGGATGTGAGTTGTTGATACACACCTCTCTTGGACCATGCAACTGCTGCCATTAGGGATTTATGGCAGTGTCTTTGCCCAGCAGACATGCATATACATCTGAGGCATGCTCTCTAGATATTACAAGAGTCCTGTCTGGCTGCAGGCATTGACTGACTTCTCCTTTTCATCTCAACTTGAAACCAGTGTCCTGCTCCCACCCAGTGCCACATGAAATCCAAGGAATCAAAGTGTGATCTTCCCTGCCACTCCTCATGTTCAAAACATGGGCTATCATGCAATATTAAAGTTTAAGTCCTAGAACTCTGTTAATGCTGTGAAATAGGTGAGTAGGTGGCAAGAATTACTATTCTGACTGTGCAGTGGAGAAATCTCATTCATGGCAAAAAGCAGAGAGCTAACTTTCTATTTGGGGTTGCCTTTCATTCCTCCTCCCCTTGCAGAGATAGTGAAAAATGCCTAGCTATTTTTCAGATGTGATATTTACTTTTTTCCCCAAGCAGTTCTTTGGAGAAATATACAGAAATAGTTCATAAAACCACAAAATAATAGAGGTAAAATAAAACTAATTTCTAGCCTATGATTTCTGGAAAAATGAGAGAACTTTATTTAAACTTGGTAATCTTTTTTGGGTGAGTTTTATTAACTTAACAGATCATGAAATAATTAAAACAATGCCTTAAAACGCATATTTCTATCAATTATTATATGCAGATTTCAGTGTATACAAATAAAGATATTCAAATATAACTAAACCCAGAAGTCTTATCAGAAAATGGTTCCCAAAATGAGTTATTGTTGCAAGTGGCAAAATATGATGCAAATAGGCATTTTTGGCTTTTAGATGAACTTTATAAAACTTTCAACAGGATACATCTTTGTTTTCCATAAAGAAATAAACAAGGTAAAGTGAAAAGAATGTTGAATTGGGTCTGACTTCTGACCTTGCTTTTAGTAAATGAGAATGTCTCAGCTAAGTCACTCAGAATCTATTTCCTAATCTATAAATGAAAGGATTCGGCCTAGATAATTTCTAGTCTTTTCTGGTTTCAAAAAAACCCTTTATTCTACACAGGAGTTGAGAAACTATTTAATCTTAAAGACTGCAGATATCTTTAGTACGTTAGATACTTTTCTCGTTACCTAAATTTTTCATCAACCTTGAGAAACATATTAGCTGCTAACAGTTTTAGCTTGCTACTCTATATTTAATTCAAGTTTAAGACGTTAAAATAAACAAAAAATAATCCTGTAACAATACACAACAACGACAACAACAACAACAACAAAACATTGTGGAGATGGGGGTACAGTGGGGCTTTCAGAAGTGTTTAGAATCTTATCTACCTTCCATGCCCAAATTTCAAGTAAATGTTGATAGTCAGCGAATTGTAAAATATATGGATTTATTGTCACTGTAAATTTAGAACATTTTGACCCCTCTTGTGCCATGCCTTTTAAAAATAAAAATTTAAAATGTTTATTTATTTATTTTTTATTTTAAAGATGTGGGGCACAATTCAGTGTTAGGTATACAAATGTTCATTATGCTGGTACCCTTGTTGATGAGGTGTGCCCCCCTCCCCTGGCAGTTTCCCTCAACTACCAATCCCACCCCCCAAAAATTAAAATTTAAGAAAAATAGAAGATCCCAGAATTAAAGGAAGGGGAATAAGATGTACACATAAGCTACCACACTTCTCCTTTCACTGGTTACTTGGAAAAGTATGCCATGAGTGAAGAATATCACCCATTTCAACAATCAGACCTTTCTCCTCATGGTAAAATAATCAACTTAAACATTGTCATAAATTGAAACCAGTTAAGGGAAAACAGAAACATGGCTCCATGACGTAAATTGTCATTAGCTGAGAATTATCTATCTTTTCTTGTTAGCTATAATAAACAAAGGTATTTAGCGTTGTTAATCATGCATGTGCTCTTGGCTTCACTAAGCAACGCAATTCTACATTTGCATATATCATTTCTTGATTTATGTCTAATTTTGCCTTCATGCTGAAAGCTCTATAAAGGTAGAATTTGTGACTTGTTTTGATCATCATGTAATCCCTAGTGACCAGTACAATGCTAGACATTTAGTAGGTGATCAGTAAAACAGGTAATGAATAATTGAACTTGTGGAAGAATAAGCAAGTGATATGCATGATTGCTTGAAGGTCAAGGAAACTTCCAGGGTGAAAAGAAGGGTAGGGAGGGTGGATTTTTAAAAATTTTAGTTGAATTCATGTGAGACAAAAGATGGTTTATTATTTCTTTTATGTAGACTTTGCAAGCTACTGGACAGTTATAAGACTTTTTTAAGCTCAAAGATAGGTCAAGTCTATAGGTGGCTGTTCCTGGATGCTAAACAAAGCAAGACACTGTTTAATGTTTTGCTTTTAATGACACACAGACAAGGCCCTAACACAGGCAAGACCCTCGCTACAAGGCTATATGTATTTTTCTAAAAAGGGTCAAACTAAAATGAATTAACTGCCTAGTATCATGTTTTCATCTGCCTTTCATTTTCCAAAAGTGTAATATACTTGCTTAGACTTCAGCAATTTTAAAATTCCTGATCTTAATGTCCTCTAAAATGTACAGATTTTATAGCTTAGATTTTAAGAGACACCATTGCCTGACAGGAGAATGACAGTTTTATCTGTACCGGTGACTGGATTTGTTGTGATACTTAAATAATAATCCAAATCAAATGATTTTTTTTTGAGAGTATGTCAGGAAAGGAGAAAGAAAAGAGCAAAATGCATAGCATTTAACTTGCTTTAAAAACACAACACACTGCAGCTTCCCATAGCTTCTTATTTTACTGGAAAAAAAATTCCCTTAGCAATTCATCTTCCTTTGGGTACATGAATGACATTTTACTGTGATGTGATTATAAGAAACAAAATCCCTCAGAGATGCTGCCTTAAAATATTTCTCTTTATAATGTTCTGAGCTCGACAAACCTTGGTAGAAAACAGAATACTCTTAATTATGAATAAATTAACTAAATTAGTAACATGAGATGGATATGCAATTAAGGGATTGTTAATTAAAACTGGAAACACAGCTGTATACAGCTTAGAGATGAATCATACCAGTAATGACGCAGATGTTTATAAAATGTGATTATCTTTAGTGGAGACAGCACTGCATCTCCCAAGCCCATTCTTATATTGTGTCACTGAAATGGTTTTTAAACCCGTGAACACTAGGAATCAGGATCTCAGGGACGGCAAATTAGGCTCCCTAGATATGGGAATTAGTGTTGTCTGAATGTCAGCAATTTGATTCTCCAGCTTTCAAAGAATGTAGATATGGAGCCAACAACAAACATCTGTTAGTTGCATGGTCTTCAAAAACAAAAACAACCAAAAGTTGCTGGCAAACCAGTCCTTGCTTCAATCAGGGAAGACAGTAAAGTATCTGTAAACAGTCACACCACTGTGTGTGACCCTAAGAAACATACAGAGAATGCAGCCCCAGAGCACAGTGCCAGAGCACTTGTGCACAAATGGTGAATGCACCCTCTGCTGGCAGAGGCTCTAAAACATCTTTTGCTATTTTCCAGACAATCAACCCAGAAAGAAAAACAAAATCTCCACAACTAAAGAAAGCAGTAGCAAAATGCTACTGTATTCACTGTATGTTTAAATGTACTAAAATTATCAATGATTCTAGCGCACTTTGGAAGTTTCCATTTTTTGCCCCATGTACAATTCCCATTTGTCCCAGGGAAGAGGAATGTTCCTATGGATCTGAATTTTAATAGAGTTACATGATCTTTGCATAGACTTCATTTGGACAATGTAGGGGAGGGGCTGGATATGGTATCATAACCCTAGCTTAATAATTATGAAATGAGGCTCTCAGCTAAATGGACTATAATCTTTGAAATTCAGGTTTTTGGTTTCTGGACACAAACTTGTGACATTATTCAAAACCAACAACTCTGTCAAGCTAATGGTGCTTACAAATGTGGAAGATTTCAGTTTTGCTATGTAAAGTGCAAACTAACCACTGCAAGATCGAGTCTAAAAAGTAGTAATATTTACTTTTAGATATTGACCAACGGAACATATATTTTCACCTTAGCTTAGCTTTTTTTCCCAAAGTTGTCAATTTCCATAACAAAAGCTGGTTCTAAAGGAAACAAAATAAAACAGGATATAGTCTCACATGAGTTGCTACCTCCCACAAACAAAAAAATGCAAAAACCTTAGGATATTTTGCTTTATTAAGAGGAGACCGTTTATTGCAATTTTTAATGAATTATCTAGGTGATTTGAGGCCGAAATAAACAATTCAATTTTCCATTATATATTGACCATGGACATATGGTGGTGTAGCTGAATTGTGTGTTTGTTAAAACATGCACATACACTTTCAGGAATGAATAAGAAAAATGCAAACATATATAAAGATACACTGCAAGCCGGGCTCGGTGGCTCAGCCTGTAATCCCGCGCCTTTGGGAGGCTGAGGTGAGTGGACTGCCTGAGCCCGCGGGTTCGAGACCCGCCTGGGCAGAGAGACCTCATCTCTACAATAAATAAAAAAATCAGCCGGGCATGGTAGCGCATGCCTGTAATTCCGGCTACTTGGAAGGCTGAGGAGAAGGATCGCCGGAGCCCGGCAGGTTGAGGCTGCGGTGGCCGGGAGCGGCCACTGCACTCCAGTCTGGGCGACAGAGTGAGACTCCAACTCAAAAAAAAAAAAAAAAAACAAAAAGATACACTGCCATATACTGCTTTCATGTTGGATACCTATAAACGTGGGATTTGTTAAATTTTGGTCACAAAGTCTTTCTATCCTACGTGTTAGTCTCAAGTACAGGCTTTGCCTATAACTTCAGTATTGATTTTCTGTTATACAGTTTCCAACTTGTCTAAATTTCATTACCTGAAGGGACAGCTTGCAATTCCATATACAGGTATAATAAAAGCAAGATGACTACATGTATACTGTGAGCTTTGGAAGGGCACTTTTTCTCTAATATTTTGGACCAAATTTTTCATGAGTCTGTTATTTTGTTGCAAATGTTGATGACAAAGCCAATACCATCTATTATTTACCAGCATTTGTATTCATATTTTCAATTCTGAACCTACCTATAATCACACCAGTATCAGAATCCATTTGTGACATACCTAGCTATTTGTCTACCTAACAGCTATTCATTTTTTTATTCCTTGGTAAGGAAGGTCAGTTATGTTCAGGACATGAAAAAACCCAGCTCTGGGGGAAGAATTAAATCTGGTCTAAACCAATCATGGTAAACTCATTCATTGTAGCCAGTGATTGGTTTAAAGAGGTTCAGTGAAGGCTGGTTGCACTGCCTTGTGCCTGTAACCCTAGCACTTTGGGAGGCCAAGGCTGGAGGATTGCTTGAGCCCAGGAGATCTAGACCAGCCTGGGAAACATAGTGAGACCTCATCTCTGCAAAAACATTTTAAAAATAAGCCAAGCACGGTGGCATATGCCTGTAGTCCCAGCTGAGGCAGAAGGATCTCCTGAACCCAGGAGGTCGAGGCTGCGGTGAGCTGTGATCATGCCACTGCACTCCAGCCTGGGTGACTGAATAAGATCCCAATTCAAAAAAAAAAAAAAGAGATTCAATGAGACACAGTTCTGGATAATACATAAAGAAAAACCTGCTGGGAAGTATATGGGAAAATGTTTTCTTTTCCAAACACAGACACACATAAATGCTGCTCTCCCTGCACCTTATTCCCTTCCTTCTTGCTTTGATTATTGTTGTCTGAGGATACATTGCTTGGTGCAGTGGGAAGCCATCTTGGGACCATGTGGAGAAAGACAAGAGACTCCAGAACAGCTGACCTGGAGTCTTGACATAGTTCATTTCTTGAATTATCTAGCTCTAGATCTGATGGCCTTTGGACTACTGGTTATGCAATATCAGTGGTTCTCAAAGTGCAGTTCCTGACCACAGTAGAATCAGCATCACCTGGGAGCTTCTAGAAATGCAGGATTTCAGAATTCCACTCCAGACCTAGTGCATCAGAAACTCTGGGTGGAGTCTGCCAGCCTGTAGTTTAACAAGCCCTTCAGGGGATTCTGATGCATGCTAATGTTTGGAATCACGGTTTTGGATTATCAAATGTCTCTGTTATATCAAATGTTTATTATTTATGATAGTGTTTTCAAAACTCGCCTGATTTCACTGGGCTTCATGTTAAAAACATAGATTCCCAAACCTACTGAATCAGACTTGCCAGTGAAGGGAGGGACTTGAAAATTAGTAATTTAATCAAGTGTCCCTGAGATAATTCTTATGACCAGAAAAGTTTGGGAAAAACAAAGTTAAGGTCCTTAAAGTTGGGCATTCTGTTACTGGCTTCTGAATGCATTCTTTTAAAAAATTTATTTATTTATTATAAAGATGGGGGGTACAATTCATGGTAAGGTAAATAAACACTGATCATGCAGGTACCCTTGTTGATGAAGTATGCCCCCCACTTCCCTAGCAGTTTCCTTCAACTGCCAATTGCTTTCTTGTAGTATAATTGTTCAAGGTCAGCTTATGAGTGAGAACATATGGAACTCAGTTCTTTGTTTCTGTGATAAATCACTGAGTATGATTGACTCCAAATCCATCCAAGTTGCTGCAAAGTCCATATATTTGTCCTTCTTTATGGCTGCATAGTATTCCATTGTGTATATGTACCACATTTTTTTAATCCAGCCCAGCTTTGATGGGCAACACGGTTGGTTCCATGTTTTTGCTATTGTGAACAAAGCTGCAACAAACATACGTGTGCAGGTATCTTTTTTGTAGAATAATTTGAGTTCCTCCAGGTAATTTCCCAATAGGGGAATTGCTGGGTCATATGGAAGGTCAATTTCTAGTTCTTTCAGAAATCGCCACACTGTCTTCCAAAGAGGTTGTACATTCCTACCAGCAGTGTAGAAGCGTTCCTTTTTCTCCACATCCTCACCAGCATCTGTTGTTTGTTTTATTAATCATGGCCATTCTTACAGGGATTAGGTGGTATCTCAGTGTGATTTTGATTTGCATTTCTCTGATGATGAGTGAGGCTGAGCACTTTTTTATGTTGGCTGCCTATGTATCTTCTTTTCAGAAGTGTCTACTCATGTCTTTTGCCCACTTTTTAAACGGGCTATATGTTTTTTCCTTTTGGTGCATTTGAGTTCCTTGTAGATCCTAGATGTTAGGCCTTTGTTAGATATACAGTTGGCAAATATTTTTTTTCCCCATTCTGTGGGCTGTCTCCCTGTTCTCTAACCAACACACCATCTGCAATTCATTGTTTCCACTGGCCGCAGCTCCAGGACCCCTCAGGTAAGTAGATACTAGCTCTTGCCTTGGCAAATATATTATGAAGTCTTAGTTTGGAGAGCCTTTGACTTAAAGTGGGCTCTCCAAACTAAGATTTCATAATATACTTGTTAAGGCAAGAGCTAGTGTCTACTTACTTGAGTGGTCAGGTGTACATTTCTAAGATGTTAGTTTCCTTGTTTAATTGTTATTTTGAATTCTTGATCTTTTACATGCAGAACCTGTTTACCCTAACTCCCCACTTCAGTTACAGTCTGAATTCCTAACCTCTTGCACATTCTTGACTCGAGCTATCTGGTGGTCTCATCAACCCTGCCAGGATTTCAGAGCCCCTCTGAAGTAATTACAGGAGTAATCATGCATTCCTTAACTCTTAGGCTGCATTCTCAGCGGCCAGTTCCCTACCTGCTGAACTTGAACCTGCTGATGCCCATGAGGCTGGCATGAAACCAGGAGCAATTAGTCTGTTAAAAAACTAAACATATATTCCTGAAGTCTGAAAAAAATGTCTGCCAATCCAAATAGAAATAATTGAGAACTCTAAAATATTTAACTCGAAATGGTCTGAAATCATCAATGTTCTTTCAGGTTGAATGAATATTTTATAATAAAAACTTTCTGTTCCTTGTATACTTGGACAAATAAGCTAAAAAGTTAAAAAAAATCCTAATAAAAGTGTTTCCTTATGAGTGACAAATGTAAAGAGTCACAAAGAGAATTGAGGTAAATAATTTAATTATGTTTCCTCTCCCCTAATTATGTGTACTTCATTTGCTTAGATATTACCTATTTCTGGTTTGCTAATCCCCCTACCATGTTCCCTATACCTCAGTTATTCCTGACTTCTAACTACCCCAGGTTATATCAGATTTTCCAGACCTCTAGGCCTTTGCATGTGCTGTTCTTTCTTTCTTAAAACGCTTTCAGTTTTTCTTCCTACCTTTTGAAATCCTACTTATTACTCAAGTCTTAGCTCAAATGTCATCCTTAGTGTAAAATTAATTGCTAACTCTTCTGCACATTAATATCACTTTTTGGGCTCAAATTTCTAGTGGAGCCCTTGATGTACTGTATGTAGTTAATGTATCAATCATCCTTGAAAGGAGCCTGTGTCATGTACATCTTTGTCCCTACTGCTAAGTAGAGGGTCTGAAGCTTAATGTAGTCACTGAAAAACACAGAACCGAATTTCAGGCAAAGTGATTTCCAAGCAGAAATAGTCACCCAAAAGTGCCTTGATTTACTTACTTGTTTTACACGTTTTATATACTTCGTTGCAAGTAGGAGGCTGATGAAGAATGTTGGGTTTTTGCTGTGTAATGGGGGATCCCAGCTTGGGTGCCAGGGGTCGAGCGTAAGACAGAAATTTAGATAAATGTGACAAATTGGTGGGATGGGCAGTGTATCTCACAGGGACTGAGAAAAAACTCAAGCTCTAACCATTTCTAGTTATACATCCAGTTATCTCTAAGAGATTGGTGGCTCTCCAGATATCATCTATTGCAGGGAGGTCTCTTAGGAGAAGGCCTAAGGAAAGGATGTGTTATAAACCAGGTGCTTCACTCAGTAGAAAAATCTCAGCCAACAAGAGAAAGAATGAGTGGTTTTGAGGACATTGTGTTGTCTGCCACTTAAATTTATCCTCTGATTCAGTCGTGTCTGAATACCATGCATGTAAACAAGAAAGATTTGAAAGACCATGTGCCAGATGGGATGCTTTCTGCTGCAGGTAATAAAAAATCCAACTCAATATGTCTCAAACAGTCAAGGAGCAGAAGCACAATGATATCATTAGGACTCAGATTCTTCCTATCTTTCCACTCTGTCATTTCTAGGTGAACTCACTGCACAATCACAACATGGTACTGAAGTTCTGATTTATTCACTCATTCATTCAACAAATATTTACCATGCTAGGATCTGTACTTAGGTGCTTTGGATACATTATCAAACAAAACAGACAATATATCTGGCCTCATGGAGCTCACTCTCTCATGGTAAGAGATAGACAATTATAAAAGCATGTGAAATATGTTCATTCTGCAGTATGAGTGTATGGAAAGAAAAAAAAGGAAAACAGGACAGATGTTCAATTTGCTGCATAATATATCACCTTAGAACTTTATTGGTTAAAAAAAAGTATCGCTATTGCTCATGGTTCTGTGAGCTAAGTGTGTCAGTTGGTATTTTTCTTACTCGGGTTGTTCCTTGTGTTTGCAGTCAGACGGCAGCTGAAGCTGGAGTGATCTGAAGGCTCTACTAGGATGGCCATCCCAGACAGTTTTTCCACTCACACATCCGGTGCCTCACTTGGGATGGCTGGGAGTATCCAGCCAACAGCTTAGGGATGGCCAGGCATTTCTGTCTTTCCATGTAACTTCTCCATATGGCTAGCATAGTGGCCTTAGAGTCATTGGACTTCTTACCAAGCAGCTCACTTTTCCTAGAGTGAGCATTCCAAGAGACAAAGACAGAAACTGTAAGACTTCTTCTGATCTAGGTTTGGACTGCTTGCAGAATCAATTCTGCTGCCTTGAATTTGTTGCATAGGACCAGCTCAGATTCAGTGTGGGAGGGGGACTACACAAGGTACAATTTCCTAGAGACATGATTAATGGGGAATGGGGAGACACATTTGTAGAAGAGATACCATAAAATGTGAGGGGTGCTGGATTGAGATGGCTGAGAACAGTGAGGCAGGGAAAGTTGCTGTTTAGTTTATTTTTAATTTTTAATTTTTTTATTTTAAAGATGTGGGGTGGCTAGGCGCGGTGGTTCAGTCTGTAATCCCAGCACTTTGGGAGGCTGAGGTGAGAGGACTGACTGAGCCTGGGAGTTCGAGACCGGCCTGGGCAACTTGGTGAGACCTCATCTCTACAATAAATTAAAAAAAACTAGCCGGGCGTGGTAGCATGTGTCTGTAGTTCCAGCTACTTGGAAGGTTGAGGTGGAAGGATCGCCCAAACCCAGTAGGTCGAGGCTGTCATTGCTGTGAGCATGCCACTGCATTCCAGACTGGGTGACAAGAGTGAGACTCAAACTCAAAAAATTAAAAAATAAAAAATAAATAAAGATGTGGGGTACAATTCAGGGTTATATATACAAATGTTCATTATGCAGGTACCTTTGCTGATGAGGTGTGTCCCCCTCCCAGGCAGATTCCCACTACTGCCAATCCTGCCCCCCCGCCCCTAGCAGTTTCCCACTACTGCAAATTTTATTAAAAAAAAAATATTTAGAGACAGGGCCTTGCACTGTCACCCAGGCTGGAGTGCAGTGGTGCAATCATAGTTCACAGCAACCTCGAACTCCTGGGCTCAAGTGATCCTCCCACCTCAGCCTTCCAAGTAGCTAGGATTACATGCACACTCCACTATGACTGGCTAATTTTTTAAAATTTTTATTTTTGTAGAGATGAGATCGTGCTATGTTGCTTAGGCTGGTCTTGAACACCTGGCCTCAAGCGATACCCCTACCTTAGCCTCCCAAAGTGCTGGGATTACAGGTGTGTACTATTGCACTGGGCAAGGTTGCTGTTTAAATAGTCAATGAGAAGCCGGGCTCAGTGGCTCAGGCTGTAATCCCACGCCTTTGGGAGGCTGAGGTGAGTGGATTGCCTGAGCCCGCGGGTTTGAGACCCGCTTGCGCAACTTGGCGAGACCTCATCTCTACAATAAATCAAAAAATCAGCCGGGCGTGGTAGCGCATGCCTGTAATTCCGGTTACTCGGAAGGCTGAGGCGGAAGGATCGCCGGAGCCCAGCAGGTCGAGGCTGCGGTGGCTGGGAGCGGCCACTGCACTCCAGTCTGGGCGACAGAGTGAGACTCCAACTCAAAAAAAAAAAAAAGTCAACGAGGTTTCTTTAAGAATTTGAGATTTGAGCAAGACTTGAAGGAAGTGACAGAGTTAGTCACATAGATATTTGTAGGAAAGAGCACTTCAGGTAGAGGGAAGAACTAGGCACAGTTTCTGGAAGCAGAACAATGTTGGTTTAGTTCCCTAGATGAGGAAAACCTTTCTCAGAAGCTCCCTTAGCTGATTGTCCCTTTTATCTTACTGCCTAAGATTGCATAAGATGCCCATATCCAATCTCTGACTAGAAAACCAAGATTACCAGACCACCATGAAAACTCAAGACTATCATTATTCTTTCCCTTGGGCTGAAGGCTTCCCGGATGCACATGGTGGAGGAGAACAGAATCTCAATAAGCCTGGCCTCTGCCAGCAAGGGAGAAGGTTATATGTGCACAGATTTGCGGCGTGGAAAACAATAGATTAAACAAAACTCCTTTGGGGCCTATCTCACAGAAGACAACTCATCCTATTTTCCCAGAGATAGATCCTGACTACAAGCAGAGAATTCTCATGCTCCGTGTAGAAGCAGAAAAGGCTTGAAAGGAAACTGCAGTGGCCAGGATAAGCATCTGATTTGCCAGCAGCAAAGAAGCCACCACCCACAGTCAAAGAAAGGGTTTAACAGAGTACGCTCAGCAGACAGGCAGCAGGTAGTAGCCATAATGGGAAAAGGTGTCTCGGAAAGGAAAATTCGGCATGACATTGAAATATGTTGAGATGCATGATTAGTGAAGGTTTAATCTAAGGGGCTAACATGAGAATTCCTGAGGACAGCACAGCCACAATAGCTGGAGTACCATGGGTCACTTTATTGCTCCTAAAGTTTAAGTGTCTGATGGGAAAGCTTGACCTGAGAATTGGGGATCCTGGCTTGTTTGAAGCAATTCAACATCTTTTTATGTTTTCTAAAAGCCGCCCACACTTGAGTCTTTTGTGTTACAAAAAGAAAATATATAAAAGGTAGTTCTGTGAATATTTATTGATGGAGACAGAGGCAAATATTTAGAAAGGCTAAATCAAATTGAGATAATAAAGATATGTAAGCCATAATTCAGAGGAAAGAAATGCCAAAAGTAGAAGGGGATAGAATGTGGAGTTCATAACTATGCTCTCATATTTTCCCTGCCAGTGCAGGCAGCTGTTGGTAGAAATTATTATATTAAGCTGAAAGCCTGCTCAATTTTAACAAAAGGATGCAGATATGATGCATCAGTTGATTATAAGACAAATTAAAATATTTTCATTGCAAATATAGAATACCAAGAGGTACCATGTATAACATTTGAAAGTACTTTTACTTTTTAAAAAATAAGAATGCTTTCCCCTCACATTTGTAGAAAGAAATTTGGTTCAATTGTATTCGACATGTGTTTAGTGGGAACCCATTAAATGTATAATACAATGAAATATCAATAGGTTATAGAAAAGAAGGGAGCTTGTCTTCTTACAACCCAGCAGGGCAGAAAGGATTAAATCCTTCCTATAAAGGGAGAACAAATGGATGAGAAAAAATGCTGTGTAATCAAGTTCAGAAAAGGGAGAAAGTTTAGAAAGGTTTCATAGCGATGAACTGTAGTTCTAATAATAAAACTTAACATTTTAATAGCATTTAATAATGTTTGAGGCACTTTCACAGACCTTATCTCATTGTTTCACATGGACCTTGCAAGACAGGTGGAATTTGGATAAGTAATTCCCTTTAAAAAATATCTGAAAATATAGGACATTTAGCCTGAAGAATGCCCTTTTTAGAATAAAACTAAAAGGTATGTGAGGGAAATAGAGAGCAAGATTTTGGTCTTGATGCCACAATTAACTAGCTGTGTGAACTATGACATATCATGTGATGTCTTTGTAAAATCAAGGGTTAGATTTCTGAACTTTCAGAAATAAAATCCTCTGGATCAATGAGTCATAACAACTTAAACGGTCCTCTTTCTTGAAATGAAACTTATGCATGGTAGTACAATGGTCATTAAATAATATAGTATTAAAATTAATTAAATAGACCCTCTTAAAGAATGATTGCTGAAGTGTGAAGCTAAGGATATTAAAATATTCAGTAATTCAAAATGGATTTTAAAGCAACGAAATACATTGATGGATTCAGTTGTTTTCAATGTAGATTTAGCAGCTCCGTTTATGTATGCTTCCAGCAACCTGCTCCATAGCCTTGGCTTTAGGATTTGGCCAGATTATTTAAATATAGATGGAGGCTTTAGGCTTATCCAAGTTGATTGGAAAAAACAAAACAAAACAGGGTCCTAGATGCAACTAGGCAAAATGTATGATGGAATCAGTGCAAAGCAATCATTGTTATCGTCAAGGAAAAACAAAGTATATGCAACACTGGTAAGTGACTAACAACTTCTCTGTATCTGGAGGACTGCACATTATCAGCTAATTACCTATTTTCCTTCAACATTCTTTGCATATCATCTCCACATTAGAAAAAACAACAAACAAACAAACAGTGCTTCAAAAGTTTTTTAAGACCTCTGCTACTAAACAAGCTGTAGTGATAAGGACCAAATTTACCTTCTGTTCTGAAATAACCAAAATAGGAACAAAATATATATAATGATGGATCATAAGGCAATGGACGCGAAGCAAGGAAGGATAGTGACTCTTGAGAGATAGGAAACATATGTGGTGAGCCCCCAAATTGCCATAGCTTATTACCATGAGGGAGTTTCTGGTCCATAACACAAGAAGAAAGACCCAGGAGGATCCTGGCAGACTTTTTGAGTTGAGGAGGTATACGTGAGAGTCCAGGAAGACTAAGGCAGCTAGAGTTTATGGGAGAGAAGGCCAGAGAGCTGCACAGAGAGATGGCCCAGAGACCTATAGAGGTTCTCCCTCAAGTATTTAGCTGAAGACTGACAAGCAGATGTATGAGGAAACTACTAGAGGCTGGAAAAAAAATCACCAGACAAAATTAGAGTTAAGAGTGTCCAGCCACAAACACAGGGCAGGGAGAAGTAGCTATTCCTCACCAGTTGGACTGGAAATCTCATGGTTCATAGGACATTGAACACAGTATACAGAGAAGGTTCTGCCTCAGTGTGGGGAATAATTAGGCCTAGACTGAATGCTGGTCTAATCTCACGTAATCTTAATTTTTTTTTTTTTTTTTTGTTGGAGTCTCACTCTGTCACCCAGACTGGAGTGCAGTGGCCACTGCCGGCCACTGCAGCCTCCACCTGCTGGGCTCCGGCGATCCTTCCGCCTCAGCCTTCCAAGTAGCTGGAACTACAGGCACGCGCTACCACACCTGGCTAGTTTTTTTGATTTATTGTAGAGATGAGGTCTCACCAAGTTGCCCAGGTGGGTCTCGAATCTATGGACTCAGGCAATCCACTCACCTCAGCCTCCCAAGGTGTGGGATTACAGGCTGAGCCACCGAGCTCAGCTTAATTTTTTTAATTTTTATTTTTTTAGATTGGAAAAATATAGTTTATTTATAAAGTAAATTAGAAAGAGAGAGAGAAAGAGAAAGAGGAGAGATTCACCTCCCTGGGTGGGGGGGGGGGCCCAAGTTAGGAAGCATGGTGGTCATAGTTCAAAAAACCACATGGACACACCAGAGTTTAACAAAGCAATGGCCCCACATAATCTTTAAAGCAAGACCTCCAAGGATCAAACAATAGCACATAGTTTGGAAAGGGAGAAATGGAGATACATAATTATAAAATTCTTACATGTGAAATGGTCTCATTCTACTTGCACGTACACTATGATATGTTAAAGATATATACTCTAAGCCTTAAAGCAAACACTAAAATAACAAATAAAGAGCTATGGCTAATATGCTAATATAGAAGATAAAATGGATATATAAAAAATACTCAGTTAATTTGAAAAAAGACAAAAAGAAGAAGAAGCACACCAAAAACAGATAGGGTAAAGAAAAAACAAACAGCTTGATGACAGATTTACATCTAACTATATCAGTAATAACAATAAATGTAAATGATCTAAGTGTTTGCATTTAAGATAGATTGTCAGATTGGACTTTTAGAGAACAAGATCCAACTATACGTTGTTTACAAGAAATGGGCATTAAATAGAAAGGTACAAATAGGTTAAAAGTAAAAGGATAAAAAAGTTATACCATGCCAACAATAAATATAAGAAAACTGGAATGGTTATATCATTAGTCATTAGGAAAATACAAACTAAACCCACAATGAGACAATACTACAAACCTATTGAAATGCCTAAAATTAAAAGGATTGACCTTATCAAACTTTTAGGAGGATGTGAACGAAGAGAAATGGAATTTGCACACACTGCTGGTGGAAATGTAAACTAGTACCACTGTTTTGGAAACAGTTCGATAATTTCTTAATAAGTTAAACCCACAGTGACATTTTATAATCTAACTCCCTCTCTTAGGCATTTACTCAAGATAAATGAAATTATATGTCCATACAAAGATTTGTACATAAATGTTCGTAGCAGTTTTATTTATAGTAGTCACAAGTTGAAAACAATCCAAGACTTCATTAAAGAGTAAATAGATAAACAAACTGGGACATATCCATACAATGTATTCCCCTTAGAACAGAAACAAGATAAGCATGCCCACTCTCACCCTTCCTGCTCAACATAGTGCTAGAAGTTCTAGCCATAACAATTAGGTAAGAGAATAAAATAAAGGGTACCAAAATAAGAAAAAAAGGCAGTCAAGCCATCCCTCTTTGCAGACAATATGATTCTATACCTTGAAAACCCAAGGGAGTCTGTCAAACGCTTCCTTACACTGATAAATGATTTTGGTAAAGTCTCAATTTACAAAGTCATCATGCAAAAGACAGTTGCATTTCTATACACCAGCATCAAGCAGGTGGAGAACCAAATAAAAGACACAATCCCATTCACAATAGACACACAAAAATCTGAAATACCTCAGCATCCATTTAATCAGAGAAGTGAAAGTCCTTTACAACAAAAACTTCAAAACATTGCTCAAAGAAATCAAGGACGACACAAACAAATGGAAAAACATCCAATACTCATGGATTGGAAGAATCAATATTGTCAAGATGTCCATCCTATCCAACATTCTACATAGTGCTAGAAGTCCTAGCCAGAACAATTAGGTAAGAGAATAAAATGAGGGGTATCCAAATAAGAAAAAAGGGAGAGAAGGGTTCTGCCTCAGTAGTGGGAGATAATTAGGCCTAGACTGAATGCTGGTCTAATCTCACATAATCTTAATTTTTTTTTAGATTGGAAAAATATAGTTTATTTATAAAGTAAATTAGAAAGAGAGAGAGAAAGAGAAAGAGAAGAGATTCACCTCCCCAGGGTCAGCCTTTAACTCTAATTTTGTCTGGTGATTTTTTCCAGCCTCTAGTAGTTTCCTCACACATCTGCTTGTCAGTCTTCAGCTAAATACTTGAGGGAGAACCTCTACAGGTCTCTGGGGCCTCTCTCTGTGCAGCTCTCTGGCCCTCTATCCCATAGTCTTCCAAGGCAATCTATAGATTCAAGGCAATATCCATCAAATTACCAACATCTTTTTTCACAGACCTGGAAACAACAATATAGAAATTAATTTGAAAAAAAAAAAAAAAGAGCACGGATAGCCAAAACAATCCTCAGCAAAAGGGACAAAGCAGGAGGTATCACACTTCCAGACTTTAAATTTTATTATGAGGCTACAGTAACTAAAACCACCTGGTATTGATACAGGAATGAGTATGTAGACCAATGGAACAGGACAGAGATCGCAGAAACAAAAACATGGACTCTCAACCAACTCATCTTTGGATAAAGCCACTAAAAACAAGCACTGGAGAGAGGAGACTATATTTAGCAAATGGTGTTAGGAAAATGGGCTGACCACATGCCGAAGAATGAAACTACCTATCATCATATACAAAAATCAACACAAAATGGGTCAGGGACCTGAATGCACAACCTCAGTCTAGATGAATACTAGAAGAAAACATAGGAAACACCCCTGTGCACATCAGAGTAGGCAACAAGTTTTTGACCAAGTCCCCCAAAACAAATGCCATAAAAGCTAAGATAGACAAGTGGGACATCATCAAACTGAAAAGTTTTGCACAGCAAAAGAAACCATCAAAAGAGTAAAGAGACAGCCCACAGAAGGGGAAACAATATTTGCAAACGATGCATCTGACAAACGCCTAACATACAGGACCTCAAACGAAATGAAAGAAAAAAAACCAACAACAACAAAAAACAGCCCATTAAAAAGTGGGCAAAGGACATTAACAACCACTTCTCAAAAGAAGACTTACAAGTACCCAACAGACACCATGAAAAATTTCTTAGCCTCACTAATCATCAGAGAAATGTAAGTCAAAGCTACAATGAGATACCACCTATCTCCAGTAAGGATGGTTATCATTAATAAGTCAACAAACAACAGATGCTGGTGCAGGTGTGGAAAAAAGGGAACGCTTCTACACTATTGGTGGTAGTGTAAGCTACTTCAACCTCTATGGGAAGCAGTGTAGTGATTCCTAAAATAAATAAAAATTGACCTTCCATATGATCCTGCATCCCTTTCCTGGGAATATACCTGGAGGAGCATAGATTGTTCTACAAAAAAGACACCTGCACACACATGTTTATTGCTACACTATTCACCATAGTAATAGTGGATTGGATAAAGAAAGTGTGGTCAATATACATGGTGGATTATTATGTAGTCATAAAGAAGAACAAAATCATGGACTTGGCAGCAAATTGGATGGAGTTGGAGACCATCATACTAAGTGAACTATCACAGAAACAAAGAACTGAAAACTACATGTTCTCACTCATAAGTGGGCTCACATTAGCACAAGAGAGGAATCAGCAGTTGCTGAGCATGCTGGGTCAGGGAGAAGGAGGGTAGGGGGCATGTGACAACACAAAAGGCACCTGGTTTTCTACAGGGGCAATGAGGGCCAATTTGAAGCCCAAACTTCACCTGCATGCAGCCTACTTATGTAGTTAATCCTCATTTGTATCCCATATTGCTACAATAAAATTTAAAAATACATGAATAAAAAGGGGCGGGGAAGATATTTAACCTCATTTTTCTCCAAAGGTAACATAAAGAATAGCCCATGTTTTTCTGAGCACACATTATTAATTGTTGATAAAAGTATAAGCTATAGGTCAAGTATATTCCCTACAGAGTAAAGAATGCACATTTAATTTTTGATCAGTTATAATTTTTCTTAGAATTTTTAGAAAATTATTTAAGTGTTGGTTAACTTTAGAAAGTCACAGATTAGCCGGGCTCGGTGGCTCAGCCTGTAATCCCGCGCCTTTGGGAGGCTGAGGTGAGTGGATTGCCTGAGCCCGCGGGTTCGAGACCCGCCTGGGCAGCGAGACCTCATCTCTACAATAAATCAAAAAATCAGCCGGGCGTGGTAGTGCATGCCTGTAATTCCGGCTACTTGGAAGGCTGAGGCGGAAGGATCGCCGGAGCCCAGCAGGTCGAGGCTGCGGTGGCCGGAAGCGGCCACTGCACTCCAGTCTGGGCGACAGAGTGAGACTCCAACTCAAAAAAAAAAAAAAAAAAAAAAAAAAAGAAAGTCACAGATTTAGACATAAGTACTATTTATTCAAAAATTGTGGCTTTGTTTTCTTTTTTTTTTTCTCTCTGGTATAACTTTCTGCTTAATTTTATAGTTTTCAATAACATTATTACTTAGTTTCACACATTCATCTATTTATAAAGTATTTGTTGAAAGTCTATGACATAAAAAACACTGCCAGGTGTCACTAAAGGTGATATTGAGGTCCTCTACCTTGATGGAGCTGACATTCAGACAGGGGAGCTAGACATTCAATGAACGAGTCACCAAACACATAGCTATAGCTTTTCATAAGTGCAGCAAAGAAAGCAAATAGGATGCTGTCTGTGATAATGATAGGAAAGCTTCCCTAGATGTGACTTAATTATACATTAACTCTGCAGTCCATTACTTTAAATGATCCCTAGTTATTAAATTTACACACTGGGATTTTACTACTCTGCTTAGTTTTTTAGTCCCAGGCTTCAGGCCATTTAAAATAAAAGCTGTAGATGAACAGAAAAGTCACCCAGTTAACTTGTCTTCATTCTTCAGGTTTCAGCTCAAAGGCCACTGTTTCGGGGAGGGCTTCTTGATTACCCTTTCCTGCCTACTACCCTTACCTCAACACACACACACACACACACACACACACACACACACACACACACACACACACACACACACTAGCTTATGTCCTCACTATATAATCTGGTAGTGCCCTGCATTTTCTTTTATGGTCTCTTACCATAATTTGTAATTTTTATATGAGGGGCTTTTTAAAATTGGTGCCTGTCTTCCCAAGAAACTATAACTTTTATGAGGGCAGGGAGAGTATGTCTGTGACTGTATTTCTATTATCTAACACAGAGTTTGGTAAAGAGTAGGCACCAGAAGAAATATTTATTGGTTGGAAGACTGAATGAAGGAGTATTTCTGCTCATTTCAGGAAGAGCTTGATGGTTAGATCCTCCTGGTCTTCCTATAGAAGAGTTTTAGTTTTCAGTCTGTGAATGATTTAGACACTGGGTAAAACAGGCTGTTCTCAAGATTGTGGTGAGATTGTGTGTGAGATTCATATAAACATCCTACTTTAAATCTACATTTCCTCAACTCTTGATCCAGAAGATTCCGGACAATTTAATAAATGTGAAGGGGAAGCTTTTCTTTTTGTTTAAAGAGCTGAATTGTAAATAAATAGCAAATATTTTCATGTCAATTCAACTTTATATCAGAGGAGAGGTATTATATGGTTAGTAGTTCTTACAGATTCTCCAGCCAGACTCTCTGGGTAAAAATTCTGGCTCTCTTACTTACCAGCTATATGACCTTAGGCAAGTCATCTGACCCTTTTGATTCTTCATTTGCAAAATGAGGATAAAAATGGTACACCCCTCATAGGGTTATTGTGAGGCTTAAAAGCACTAGTACCTACATGTAAAAGTACTTAGAATAGTGAATGGTATACAGTAAGTGCTAGATAAGTGTTTCCTATTAATCTCGGTGATGTATAATGCTTACTAAAATCAGCTCTTCTCAAATATACATTGTATGACTGCATTGTGTGAATAAAGTATGATTATGTATAAAGTCTGTATTTCTAATAAATAACCATTTTCTGATTTATTATGTTTCCATCTACATTTCTACTTTAGTAAATTAATGACTATATTAAGTGAAGAGAGAATTTATGTCATAATAATAATAATTATAAGGACTTATAGAAATTATAAAAAATACAGTTTTAAGATAAACTATAATTTGAAATTCACTTTGTTGCATTTACCCTTAAAAATAGCATTTCTGAATTTCGACTAGTTTCCAGTCCTCTTTAGAGAATTGGCTTTAACATGCAGCTTTTCGTATGGCCTGAAAGAGGCTTCTTTCTACTTGCTGGAGGAATGCGCAGTGAAGGAGGAGAGGGGGAGTCTTGCTGGTGGCCCTGTGAGAACAGCCGCTCTTTGAATGCCGGCCATGACGTTGTATGGGAACTGTGAACAGCTACTGACAAAGAGTTTCACACGCAGCGGGACAGTGGGAAAGTCAGTGAAGAAAACAACCAGAGCAACCAAATGCAGAAGAAAGGGTGGGGCAAGGTCAAACTCCAGGGAAGGAGAGAGGTCAGACTGGAGAGAGAAGAAGAACACTTAAAAAACCAAAGAACAAAGCACTGAGAAACCGGTGGCCAAGGCAAGTGTCAGTTGCAGAGTAGGGGAGAAGGACAAGAAGACACTTAGCATGGCAGTTTTAAATGATCGTAACTATATACTTATTTCTAGAAAGAAATTGGTGTTATTAGGAAACTAAAATAAATATATGCATAAATAAATAAATTTGATGTTGAATCACATTTTATAAAAACACATTTCACCTTTAAAAACAACAATAATAACACATTTATGTGGATTACCATAATAGCTAGCTTTAGAACTAGAAAAATAGTTCCTGATTAAAATAAATTATAAATTAAGCAGTGCATATTAAGCAGCCAAGTAACCTAAGTAATACTTTATAATGATTTGGGATCAATGTATAAAATGTGTGAAAAAATTGTATGCTTTTACTCTCTTAAACGCATACATATTTCCTTGACTCTTGATGGCTTCATTCCCATTTTGCACTTCATATAATTTTTTTGTCACACTCCATAAATCATTCATTTTTTTCTCCCTATAGTCCCACACATCCTGATGCCTTTTTTAAAAATAGAGAATGCCTTTGAAAACCAGACCATTCTTCTTCTTGGGTAAGAAGGACGGACTCTGGAATATCTGGGCCACCTTACTTTCAAGGTTACCTGAACAAATTCAGTATCAATCCTCTTGAATAAAGTACAAGTAGCTGTATAAACATTGACAACCAAGTGTTCTTAAGCTTGACGGTGTACTTTGACCTTAACATGCTCTAAGGGCATTCACTATCCTGGGCATTTAGATTTATACTCTTCTTCTTCAATTCTTTCAAGAACCTTGTTCAATTTCTTCTTTTTTTCTCTAACAGTGTTGAGGTTAAGCATAAATGATTGTTCTCTCCTTACTGAAAAGATATTTTCCTGGAACTTAATTATCCTTTTTTACAGGTCATTCTATTCCTAATATCAACAAATCCTTCTGCCACCTAACCTTTTCAAAAACAAACACATCCTTCTTTTTCCTGTGTTTTTTTCACTTCCTTTACCTTCAGCTTTTAAGAAACTCCTGCCAGTAGGTACATCAGACTAGATACTATAGTTGACATCTTTAAGAGCAACCTATAGTTTAGAATGTATGAGTAGTATTTCTTACATGTTACTGCAATATCTTGAGAGGAATAGCTTCAATTTTTTTTTACCCTGTGGATCTCTCCTTAACATTCCCAAAACTGGAAGATTCTCACATAATAGAAGTACTACTTAGTATCTGTTAATTGAGAAAAAAAATGACCAACTGCTAAAAATATGTATGAGTTTTGTAACACAACTGCTTTACTTACTTATGAAAAGTAGTGGTATATGGGCCAGACAATTTTGTATTCAAGCTACAGATACTTCTTGATGCAAAAATGTATTTTTATACCTCTCTGTAAAACTCTATGATCTGGAGTTTGGGAATGAATTTCTATATATGGCCACAGATAAACAGCATCTCCTGGAAGCTTGATAGAAATGCAGGATTGCGGTTCTCATCCAATAACTATTGAATCTTAGGGATTTTTAACAAGCTCTGCAGAAGATTATTATTATTATTATTATTATTATTATTTTTGAGTTGGAGTCTCACTCTGTCGCCCAGACTGGAGTGTAGTGGCCGCTCCCGGCCACCGCAGCCTCGACCTGCTGGGCTCCGGCGATCCTTCCGCCTCAGCCTTCCAAGTAGCTGGAATTGCAGGCATGCGCTACCACGCCCGGCTGATTTTTTGATTTATTGTAGAGATGAGGTCTCGCTGCCCAGGCGGGTCTCGAACCCGCGGGCTCAGGCAATCCACTCACCTCAGCCTCCCAAAGGCGCGGGATTACAGGCTGAGCCACCGAACCCGGCTGAAGATTATATTTTTAAATAACCATTTTATTTATTGACACATTTTCTGGATACTCAGGATTAAGGAAGACAACAAGCCAATATTAGTTTATGATTGACAGGAAGCAATCTGACTAACATGACTAACAATTTAACTGAACACTCTATTAGAAGTCTTACTTTCTTACAACCAAATCCAGAAAGGACTGCAAAACTCTTCATTTAGGATATTCAAAGCATTCATAAGTATTATTGATGGTGTTGTACACATGTTATGCCTTTAACCTTTATCTATTGCTGTCAGTACTAGGGTAATGTTAATACATTTAATGTAATAGAGCACAGAAATCTGTTTTTCTATTTTACAGTTTTTTTCCAAATAGCCCATCTTTGAACTCACTGATTATTTGCTCTGCTTGTTATAATCTGTTGTTGAGAGACTCTACTTAATTTTTCAGTTCAGCAAATGTAATTCTTAGTTTCAGGATTTCTTTATTATTACTATTATTATGACTTCAATTTCTGTGTTAAATTGGTCTGATATATTTCTAAATTATTTTTCTGTGTCATCTGGAAGATCATTATGTTTCCTTAAAACTGTTATTGTGAATTCTTGTTCAGAGAGTTCACATATTGCTATTTTTTTTTTTTTTTTTTGAGTTGGAGTCTCACTCTGGAGTGCAGTGGCCACTCCCGGCCACCGCAGCCTCGACCTGCTGGGGTCTGGCGATCCTTCCGCCTCAGCCTTCCCAGTAGCAGGAATTACAGGCATGTGCTACCATGCCCGGCTGATTTTTTGTTTTATTGTAGAGATGAGGTCTTGCTGCCCAGGCGGGTCTCGAACCTGCAGGCTCAGGCAATCCACTCACCTCAGCTTCCCAAAGGCGTGGGATTGCATGCTGAGCCACCAAGCCCGGCTGCTAGTTTTTAAAAGGGTATTCATCAGTCCCTTGCTTTGTACATTTGGGGAGGTCAAGATACCCGGTTTACTGTTGTTTCTAGTGGATGTATGTCTTGTCATTGCAGTGAAGGATTAGTTACTTATTCCAGTTGTCTCTGTCTGGCTTGTTTTGATGTTTATTGAATATATTTTCTTTTAGGTTCTTGTAACTTATAATTTTGTGATTTTTTTTTTTTTTGCAAGGACAATGTCTTGCTATGTTGCCCAGGTTGGCTTTGAAATTTATGGGCTCAAGCGTTTCTCCCACCTCAGCCTCCCAAAGTGCTGGGATTACAGGCATGAGCCACTTCGCCTGGCCTGCAGGTGATCCTTATCCATGCTAGGTTTTAGGAACTACTTTCTAGGTCAATGCTATACAATAGAACAAACACTACATATGAAATTTTAAATGTTGTACATTAAAAAGTATAAAGAAACAAACACTGTCAACTGCTTACTTCATTCGTTTTCAAGAAAGGCTCATTTTCATTTTCAAAAAAATCCCACCAAATTTTAATAATCATAAAAAAATGAGTGAAGTTCATTATGGCATATTTTCCTTAACCAAACACAAAAATATTATCATTTCAACATGTAATCACTTACATTTCAATTTGGACTGGCTACATTTAAGGGCTCAATGGCCACATATAGCTACAATGTTAGACAGCACAGGTCCAGAGCATGTGATTTGAAATACACTGAATACAAATCTATACTGTAGCAAATTGTGTTTATGCAAATCTACTAAAAGTTTCTCTTCATCCTCCAAGTTTCCCTTAACCCTCTTCTTTCTTCCTTGAAGAAAAGTTAAGTGCTTGGCTTTCCATGTTTCTGTAGCACTTTAGAACTCCTCTAATACAGAGTTTTCCCATGACATTATACTTAATTTCCTCATTTGAAGTCTGAACTCAGTGTCTTACAGAAATCATATTTTTTTTTTACTTTTAAACTTGACTGTAGCTGATAAGTATTTAATGTAAAACAATGGTTCTAAAAGTGTGGTCCATGAATCAGCAGCATCAGCCTCACTTGGGAATTTGTTAGAAATGCAGAATCTCAAGCTCTAGCCCAGACCTATTGAATCAAAAACTTTTGAATGTGGGGCCCAGAGACCTGTGTTTTAATAAGCCTGCCAGGTGATTCTGATGCTTACTAAAATTCGAAAACCACTGATGTAGGATAACATATTTCCTTGGAGAATGGCCCCATACTTATCATTTTCTCTTGAGTTCTATGATCTAACCACAAGCAGGATTATTTTAGATCTTGTTAAAGAAAAAGTCAAAGAAGGACATACTAAAAAGACATCAGTAGAACCATCCCTTAGCAAAACTGAAGTGAATGATGTTGGATGTCCTCTCCTTATTCTCAGTTAGTAATAGGCCCACATTACTTCAAATGGTGCAACACATCTAGGCTCTTTGCCTAGAAGTGACCCCATCATGCAAACCAACCAGTACAGAATCATTTTTCTAAAAAGTGTGTGAGGAAATTTTCAAAAAAATCTTTCAGTACATTTAAAGGATTAAATCCTATGCCAATGATGATGAGTTCAAACGCACATATATACAGATAGAAGACTTGCTTAGGAAACTTATCTTGCCAAACTAATGAACGTAAACTGTTCTGATGGAATTTTAAACTATTTTTATTTAAAATTTTTATGCTTTTTTTTTTTTTTTTTTGAGTTGGAGTCTCACTCCGTCGCCCAGGCTGGAGCGCAGTGGCATGCTCACTGCCACCCCAGCGTCGACCTACTGGGCTCAGGTGATCCTTCCACCTCAGTCTTGCAAGTAGCTGGAACTGTAGGTGCACGCCACCATGCCTGGCTAATTTTTTGATTTATTGTAGAGATGGGGTTTCACCAAGTAACCCAAGCTGTTCTCGAATCTGTGGACTCAGTCAATCCCCTCACCTTGGCCTCTCAAGTGCTGGGATTACAGGCTTGAGCCACTGCGCTTGGTCTATTCTGTTTTTTCTTTTTTTTTTTTTTGACTTTTCAATTTTTTTTTAATTTTAAAGATGCAGGGTGCAAGTCAGGGTTAGGTATACAAATGTTCAGTATGCAGGTACCCTTGTTATTCTGTTATTTAAATAAAGCCATGCAAATACTCCTATTGGTCAGCTAACTATGATCTCATATCCTCTCACATTTCTTACTAATATGACTATATAGACCAAATTCTCAGTAAGAAAATATTGAATAATTTGTAAAGCAGAAATCTAAAAAGGCACTGCTTTTTTAGTATCAGCATTATAACATCATATATATTTCTTGTTAATAACATAGTGAAAGGAAGATAGGATGGGTCATTGTGAAAGTAATAAAAGAAAACACATCTATACAGCATTTCTTAAGATGGCAAAAACAGTAAAAGGGGCTGTGATCAGTATGTCCTTAGACCAAAATGGCAATTCCAATGTCTGCTGGGTATCCAGTAGATGTTCAATCAGTACTGATTGAAAGGAAGAAGAAGGAAAGGATGAAAGAAGAAATGGAGTGTGCAAAAGATGAGCGGTTAGGGATCTGTAACAGAAAGTTACCACAGACATGTGCAGATGGAATATAATGCTGTCTACGTGACTTTGGAAGAAGCTTAGGAAACCTTTAAAAACATACATAACTCAAGATACTGTTATTAATATATTGAAAGAATTTCATATCCAAAAATGCCTTTATATTATTCAGTTTTTAAGTGTTTACATTCCATTAGTTCCTTCATTCAGTAAAGCATGTACTCTTCATGTTATAGTGTATTTGCAGTTTCTGTTGCTATTTGTGGGTTTACTCATAAGTGCAGAGAAATGGCAGAATTTTTCCTTATATACTACTTGTGCTTGGTGAATAAAGAGCATGACTACATCACTCAATATGTGTCCATTGTTTGAAAATTAGTAAACCATATCATAATTTTAACTTTTTTCCCATTTGGTTTTGATATTCATTTCTACTTGATTAAATAGTAGCATTGGTTCTGCTTAAAGACAATTCATTAAAATCATTTTGGGTTGATTTTAGTACAATTACTGAGTTCTAAAGCAATGAAGAATATAATGCTTTAAAACTTTATATTTGAAACTACAAGTGTGATTTTAAGGGGTACACTGAACTGGGCTCGTTAATCCACTGGTTTGTAGAAGGAAGCTTTCAAAGTTAATATACCTGAAAATCATTTAAAATGGAGGGAAAGTATGAAAAAATAAGGTATTTCACACCTGTATTGTTCAAAATAGCTTTAAAGTGTGTCTTCTTGAAGTCTAAACTGAATAAGACTTTGAGGAAGCAAAAAGGGTATAGGAGTTGCAGTTAAATAAAAAAACCCGATACAGTTCTTGACTGACACAGCTAAGTGACTGTGATTGTGGCATTTAATGTTTCTAAGTCTCAATTTCCTTACTTATAAAAGGGATTAATGATTACTTGTAATCATAGTCATAATACGTAATCACAATGTTGTGATTCTTAAATAAGAGTGCACATGAGAATCCTTTATAGCTGTTAAGAATGATGGCTTCTGCACCACAAACACACTGTCAAATGGCCAAGTAGTATTGTACATAATAGTGTGTCCACTCTGAGAAAGAAAATAGGATTTTGTTTCCACAGAAAGTTTCAGTCAAACCAATGCCTCGATTTGGAACGTTCTATGCATTCTATTTCTATGTAAAGATAAATTGTGACTGGGTCTTACTCTACTGCTGATTGTCATATCTCTGTAGCTCACCTGTTTTCACCATTTTGACTGCTATTACAATAACAAAAAAAGCAGCATACTTTTCTTTTAAAATTAAAGTAAATGGATCATGTATCTAAACCCTGGATATTATAATATCAAGTAGACACAGCCTGATAGTGTGTTTAGTCTATTTCTTCCATTATACTATTTCACCTAAATTTAAGATTCTTTTTCTTTTTTCAGGTTTATATCTGCCTTTTCACTACTCTAGCTTTTTATATGTCAATTTTTTGTCTTAGCAGAAAGAGGCAAGGATGAATTCGTACTTGGTTTTTAATCATGATTTAGTGACTGACATAGCATTGTAAGTGACTAAATTCTTTATTTTTATAGAAATATGATGGCATAATAATGGTGGGCTAAAGCTTTCCAGCACAAAAAGCTGGATAATTCTGTAGGCTCACATGCATTGTTCTAAATGTAAAATGTTCTCGACAGGACATATGAGTTGCTCTTCCAGTAATGGGAATAAAATTGTTTGATGTGAACTTCACATCTTTCTTTATTCTCTTTCTGAACAAGGACTCACATTTATAATGTAGCAGACTGGCTCGAATTATGGCCAAAGAAAATAATAGAATCAACTTGACTGGGTTATGTGCAAATCAAAACCTTGGATTTATCAGCTTTCTGCTAAAAACACTTTTAAAGCATATCCTTAAGGTCATGTTCAAAAATAGAAACGTGAAATGTGCTACAATAAGAGCATATACCACAAACGGATAGAACTATTTAATAGAAGATTGTGTTTATGTGGGTGTGGGGATGAGGAGTTTACAAGCTGAGTTCTACAAGGAGAGACATACTTTCAACAAGTCATATGTGTAATATGAATAGAGGAAGCAAATTCAATGGTTCTAAATGTTGTCAAATGTGTATCTCCCCCAGATATCTAGACACAGAATCATAAGACTGAACTTGATGTGACCACAGACAAAATGGATTGTCACATTTTACAAATGAGGAGACTGAAGCTGAGAGAGGTTAAACGGCTTTCCCACAACAATATGACCCAATAATGACATGTCAAATTTGAAGTTAGGCCTCCTAATATTCACTCCAATGCGCTTTTTGCTACCGCACAGTATCTCCTAATATGCACTTCTGTGTATTTATAACCAAGTCTTTATTCATTTTAAAGAATGGCTAAAGTTAAGTTATTGTTTTAAATATCTTACATCTAAATAAGTAGTGCAACTAGAATGGGTCATTTAGCATTGATTTTTAAAAACTATTCCTATCACTTATAGTTTTTGGGGCTCATTTGTAAATTTACATGCTGCTGTCACACATCTTTTACCATATTCTGAAAGAAAATATGATATTCTGCTCCTAAAATAAAATTTAAAACATAATTCAGAGATGCTTAAATGGGACAAATGTAGCCATTGGTTTTCTTTGGATACTTATTACTTTCTTTGTTTTTGCTTAAAATCAAAAACATTCTCAGGATGAAACTGATAAGATTTTAATAGTACTCAGCCACTATGGAGCAAACAAACAGAGAAAGGCATATAATTGCTTAACTATATTGCCTTGCTTTAGTCAACGCCAACCATAAAAATCTGCCATACAAATATTTCAAGACTATCCATCACAAGAAGAATTAAATTATATGAGATCTCAAGAAGACTTGAATCTGGAGCTTGTTTTTATTAAAGATCTAGCAATTCTTTAACAGGACTTTCAATCACAGCCTTAAATGGACTGCCAATAAAATAATCTGTTTTTATCATATTTTTCTTATTAAAAGGTTAAGAGCTAATATTTTAAAACCCAGTTTCCTCTTTGTCCACAGGAGAAATTTTAAAAAAGCAAAGAAAATGAAATTATTTTCTAATTCTATGGTTAAAACAATTTTAAGGTTTTTGGGTATAACATAGTGTCCCTCACATGGAACATATAGACATACTTCCTACACCACTACAACTAATTGCTGAGTTCTTACTATGAACCAGGTACTATATTAAGAACTCTATGTGCAATAACTCTTTCAATATTACAATAACCAGTTAGAAATGGGAAAACAGACAACCATAAAGGTCAGGTGGCCTCAAGGTCACTCAGCTAATAAGTCAGATTTCAAAACTATAATAACAATAATCTTAACTCCAATAACATCAAGAGCTAGAATACAGATTGTTTACTATATAGCAGTAAATGTTCCAAGCAGCACTTAGAAAAGTGTTTCTGTTCCAAGCATTTTCCACTTATTTTGACTTATTCACATTAATAATCAACTGATACTGTAGAAAATTTTATTGTCTCCCCTTTTTTTCAGATGAAAGACCAAGGTACAGAAAGCTTAAGAAATTTGCTCACGTTCTCACAGCTACTAAGTATGATCTTGAGCAGATTTTTATTCCTTGTGTTTATTATGCAAACCTATGAGAAACTTCCATATGTATGTTTGTGGTAGGATGCTCTTTCTTTAAATGATTTTAGTAACTATCTTACTATTGACTTTTGTTTGAATTAGAATTCCAAAGGGAAAGATGTTTTAGGAATCCAAGCCATAATAGTATAAAACAATTGCCTGGAAGCAATTTAGTTCTTCCATCATGATTCAGTACTATCTTCCATGTTTATTGCAAGACATATCACCACAGTTTGGATACTCAACTCCTCCAAATCTCATGTTGAAATTTGATCCCTAGTGTTGGAGGTGAGAACTAGTGAAAGGTGTTTGGGTTGTAGGGATGGATCCCTTATGATCCATTCTTATGGTGGTGAGTTCTCACTCCATTCGATCGAGAGGCAGCTGGTTGTTAAAAAGAGCCTGATATCCCGGTCTCCCCCTTTGCCTCCTCTCTCTCTCACCATGTGATCTCTAGACGTACTGGCTCCTTTTTGCTTTTTCACTCAGTGGAAGCAGCCTGAGGCCCTCACCAGAATTAGATGTTAGTGCCATGCTTCTTGAACAGCTTGCAGAACTGTGATCTAAATAAGTCTCTTTTCTTTACAAATTACCCAACTTCAGATATTCCTTTTAGTAACAAAAATGAACTAAGAACTCCGAAGTCTTTTAGCCATTCCCCAAATTAATATTAACCATTTAGAAAACATTTATATACAGACTTATCAAATAATATATATATCCTATCCTCACAAATATTATCATGAACATCAAATGAAAATATTTCTTTCATTGTTCGTTACAGACAAGCCTTTTCTATTTATTATTTTAGTATAATAAAGAACAACAATGCTCATAATGTGCCTACCTGCAGAAGCTTCCATCTGGTGTTCAGATCTTCCAGAGTGCTGAGGTTATATGGTGAGAGCTGAATGCCCAACGTGGTGAGCTGGCGAGCACGGTCATTGACATGGCTCACATTCTCTTTAAGAGGCGCAATTTCTCCTCGAAGTGTCTGAGTGAAATAGTCAAGAGTAAATTGGAAGATGAAAACACTTAAAGCAAAGAAATACAGTCAACTCAGAACTACAAGATATCGTATTTTGTTTGGGGTGCAGTGTTAGTGATGTTTGCTCTATGCTATGGTCTGAATGTCTGCCCCCCCCAGATTCATATGTTAAATTTCTTACAAAATAACAATAAAAAGAAATCCCAACCCTCAAAGCAATGATATTAAAAATGGGACCTTTCAGATGGTGATTTTCGAGATTAGTGCCCTCATAAAAGGGGCCTCGGAGGGCTAGCTAGTTCCTTTCAATCACCATGTGAGAAATCAGTGAGAAGGTGCTGTCTATGGGAAATGGGCCCTCATCAGATACCAATTCTGCTGGAGCTTTGATCTTGGACTATCAACTTTCAGAACTGTGAGATATAAGTTTATGTTATTTATAAACTTTCCAGTGTATGATATTTTTATTATAGCAACCTGAACATCCTGAACTCCATTATGGTGGTATTATAATAATGGAGATCTGTTAATGGATCTGTTCATCTATTTATTGAGCACTTCCTGGGTGCTTGATGCTGTGATGAGATTTATCCAAGCATAAATTGATAAACGCAACAACCCTATTAATACCCAACAACCCTGATCGTTGGAGAATTCTCATGTTACACATGAGAAAACAAACTTGCTGAGGTTAAACCTTACCAAGCCTTCATGGGTAAAAACTGAGTAACTTGGGATACATATGCAGGTCTGCTGCTTCCAGAGTGCACATTCTTAACTACTATGTTATATATTCTCCAAAGAAATTTTGGATTGGCAGAGTAACAGGAAAAATATAGCGCTGCTAGATTCTAAATTCGACTCATCTCACAACCAGAAAAGGATTCTTATTTTTTACAATAAAAGATACATTCAACCATAAAATATCACATTCATACTTTGTACCAACCATATAATAAATAGTTTCATTTAGAGAGTAGGGTATTTTTCAAGTCCTAAGAATGACTTCTTGGTCTCTTGGTATTTTAGTCCTTGTAACAATGATTTCAGAAGACTCCCATGGGGGCTTCTCAGCTGTCTCTGAGGCACTAGAGCAGGAGTCTCTGATGCAATGCATCATGACAATCTGTTGAGCAAAAGAACCCTGTGCAGATATGGGCAGAATATTATCATGCATCATATCTGCCCTATCAAGATGGCATTTATGGATCTTTAACATGATGCATGATGTCCAAATGTTCCTATGAGCAATTTCTAAGGGACAAATTTCCTCACTTAAGAGAATAGTTTGTGTAATATAATGTCTGTGCACAAGGACAGCATCACTTACTTGACTATATGTACTGTTTTGACTTGCTTGATCTGGGCAGGTGTTATTTCACTGTCTGGTCCACTATGTTGATAAAACCACTGTTTACACTGACCTCATTTACAACCCTTGAATTCCTTCCCACTCCAAATGGAGAGAGCCAGTATGTACATTCAAAAGAAGAATAATATTATCCTCTCAAATCAACCTGAATACCACACCATTAAAATGTGGTATTGTATGGAGTATAAGACTCTTATCTAGTTCTTAGATAATACAAGCAATCGTGATAATCACTCTGTTGACCTTATAGATTTAAAATGTGGTAACTAATAATATTACATTTAAAAATCATAGGGACTATTTTGGGAATGATGAAGATGTTCTGGTATTAGACAGTGAAGATGGTGGCACAACCCTGTGAATATACTAAACAGCACTGAATTGTACACTTTAAAAGGGCAACTTTGTAGTAGGTGAATTACATATAAATAGAAACAAACAACAAAGAGTTCCTTCTGACCACACACATGCAAAAAATCATATGTGATGTTTTCGTTTTTATTCAACTTCATGTCAGTGGAATCAGTCTGAAACTCAAAGTTTCATAGGGGTCAATAGTAAATGTTATTATTCCTTTTCCTTATAAGTAACTACATGGAACAAAAGAATCAAATAAGTACCCATGGAGAAAGGTAGTTTAAATCCATATATATGAATGCGTATCTTTAAAAAGAAATGATCCATGATAATTTTGTTTTGCATAATAGAAAGGTTATAAAACATTTCTTAAATGTCAATGTGGAAACCTGGACAAGGACGGTGATTACGAAATGAAAACATTCTCTTCTGGATAATAACATGCATTTCCATTAACCACAAATAAATACCACGTGAGGGGGAATTGGAAATAGGAACCACCATAAAGAGGGCAGGCTAGTAGGCAGAATTTTTCCAATTCTGCAGCTGAGTCCTTTGTGCTAATCTTCATCGTTTATCAGTAAGTTGATTATCCATCCCAGTTAACTCACATCTAGATTTTGGGTTCCTTTATGTTATATAATGTGCATTTTCAAATGTTTCTTATTAGAATGTTTTTATTTTCACTTTCTTCCCCAAAGGCACACATTTAATTCTGAACACATACCATACGTATGTGTTGTGTATACATTTTAATTCTGAATCAATGTTTTGGAAGATGAAGGGAATTCAAAGATAAGTTTCAGTACTTATAATTTATTGCAACACTCTCCCTTTACCTCCTTTTTTTTCTCTTTTAAATTTACTTAATTTACTTTTTATTCCATTCTCAACTCTACACCCTCATAGGATTTTGTGGTTTCTGTTTTTTGCTTCTTTTTTTTTTTTTTTGAGTTGGAGTCTCACTCTGTCGCCCAGACTGGAGTGCAGTGGCCGCTTCCGGCCACCGCAGCCTCGACCTGCTGGGCTCCGGCGATCCTTCCGCCTCAGCCTTCCAAGTAGCCGGAATTACAGGCATGCGCTACCATGCCGGGCTGGTTTTTTTTGATTTATTGTAGAGATGAGGTCTCGCTGCCCAGGCGGGTCTCGAACCCGCAGGCTCAGGCAATCCGCTCACCTCAGCCTCCCAAAGGCGCGGGATTACAGGCTGAGCCAACGAGCCCGGCTTGTTTTTTGCTTCTATCAAGCAATGATGGAGCAAGTTTCTGAACTGATCTCCACTTCAGACTCACAAAGTTAGTCAGTCTTCATTCTCTCTGAGAAACACACTGATGGAAATCTGTAATAACCTCAAAACAAAATGTTCAAGGTGTTTGTCAATATGAATGGCACTCATTAGTTGAGTTGTCAGTTGTGTTTATGTTTCAATATCAGTTGTATGTATGCTCTCAAATCTGTTTTTGTTAATTAGTATTGCAATTACATAATTAAATTAAAGATTTCCTAAATCAAGGAAATATTAGTATGAAGAGAAAAGAGTTATTATTTCTGTAAGAACCAGATAAAACTCTGGAAAGTTGCTTCAAAAAAGAAACAGAATGTAAATATTGTTGAAATAGGTGTGGACAAGAAAACTTAAATGATTCAGAAATCAACCCCCAAAACTTAGAAGGATTCTATATTCTAAATGCTTTTCCTGTTTCATGATGGACTCTTTCTACTCTAAAGAATGTGGAAGTGGAAATTAAAAAAAATTGTATTATCAGGGTGATTTAGGAAGAACTTCAATTAGTGAAGCTACACTCAAAGGAAAAAAAAAAACAAAAAAACAAAAACAAAAACCTTCACACAGCATTATAAAAAATGAAATAAATACAAATGTTTAAACCTTTAAAAAATAATTCCCTCATTTAGCTGGCTTTTTCAATTAACCATTGAACTATAGGACCTAAATGAGTTGGACTAAAGAGCATCTATTCTAAATTTTTACTGCTAGTATTATTTTACGATCACTGCTATTACTACCAGTACTTTCACTAATTCAGAAGAAAATGACAAAATGTTCAGTTTTTCTCGAATTCCTCAATTTTTGTTATGATATTTAATAATGGAAACTTTGGTTGGGAAGAGGTCAGTTGATGGAGAGATAATCTAGAGGAAAAGGTCGACTGGGGGAGGTATCGTGATGGGTCTGAGTAGGCTGAAGGACTTTTAACCAGCTAGAAATCATCATGAGGGCACTAAGCACATGAAGACAGAGGAAAAGAGAGAACTGATGGTAAGAAAGATGAAAGGGAAAGACTGTAGAAGAATGCTCAAGTCAGTCTTCACTTTGGCATTTGACCTAGGTTTTGGTGGTATCGCCATACTACCCAAGGATGGCTCACTGTTGAAGTCTGCCAGTGCCCAGAAGTGTACATAACAAGAAGTATGGTTCCCGAAATGCAGAGTTACAAGACATATGTCAAGGGTGAATACAGGCACTGTGCCATTTAAATAGACATAACACTGATTATATTTCAAATACTAGAGCTTTTAATATTGCACACATAAATTTACATTTAAATTATTAAACACTATGCTCAAAATGTCAAAAAGCACAGCTAACTCTGAGCAATATGATGTGCTATTTAAATGATATCAAGATTGCATTAGGTTTTATTCTAGTTTGGAAGCAGTAAGTGAGAAAACATTGAAGGGAGCCATTATACTGTGGGTTTTCTTTGAATCACTTAAACATCTGGAATATGTTCCATGAAAGAGCAACCCAAGTCTAATTTTATTATGACTAGTTTCATGCAGGCAGAATTTTCACTTCATTAAATGTTGTCTGATTATAGATATAAAAGTACTGATTTAGAATGATATATAAGACTGATATGTCAAGGTTTTCTTCTTTTTATAAAATTAAATTGCCTGTCAGATCTTTTCTTATCATTATGCAGTTAAAGATTTGTTCTCAAATATATATTTAGAATTACAGTCATTAACTATATTTGTGACAAAAGAAAAGAATGGTCTATTCACAAGGGAACATTATTTTGGAGGAATTAATTTTGACTTGACAGTTAAGAGACTAGTCCTACTATCAAGCACAGAAGGTCAGTTTGGTTGACCAGAAAGAGTAAGTCAAGGGAATTCTACTTTAGGAACCTCTATTTCCTCTGTGAAGTAGGAATAAACAGACCTGGCGCAGTGAGCAGTGTTTAGTGTGCAATGAGTATCTACTGAATGAAAACACAAATAATGGTAAGTGGGGACATTTGGATTAGTTGTGATAGAGATTGTGAGAGGTTACTTACTTAAGAGCTATAGTGACGTTTCCAGACAGTATTGAGGGCCCATTTGAGGCTGAGGATCAACATTTTTTTGCAGAACCAATCTGCCCACATTTCTCACTTCCTCCAACAGTGTTCCATACAAGCATGGAGAAAACAGTTGAACTAGGTTTGGGATTTTAGTCTGATGATTCTTACACACATGCTTAGGGGTAAGGAGTTTTAATTTGAGCCAGCATATGACTGAAAAACAGACCACGGAATCTAAACTGGAATAGGAGGAAAGTGAAGTAAAATGAAACCTGTAGATGCAGAGAAAATAGAGGAATCAATTGTGGAGGTCCAGGATAATCTATAACAGCCCACAGCAGGAATAGCTGCACAATCAACCAAGAGGGAGAGGAGACTTGGAGACGCTCGAATTATCTTTGTTGAATTTCCCATGTATGAGTTTATTTATAAATCGTTTTATATGTGTTTATATACATATATATTATGTTATTTATATATAAAAGCTGTACCTGAGAGTCTGAAATATCCTTCTTAAGGATATTAAAAATTCCTCCGGAAATTTTTTCCTGCTAATTCATAGAGGTCCTGTCTCACTTACTAGGAATTTAAAATTACTAGGTTCTAACAATGAAGTGTATAACATTTTGCAGAGAAATTTTCATTACATATATTATTTAAGTATTGACTAGCTGCATTTCTCCTTACAATGAAACCTTACTGAACAAATGTTTGTGAACCAAGACTCTTAACAAATAGCCCACAAAGAGGAGGTGGTAGGAAAAGTCCCAGGATTCTTCATGCTAAGTTAGTCAAAAGAAGCTGAAGAGGAGGACATAGAAATCATGTCCTGCAAATAGAAGAGTCAAATGGGAACCCTAACTACCACCAGTACAGAAAAATCAACTCTAAATGGACCAAAGACCTAAATGTAAAGGCTCAAACTATAAGGCTCTTAGAAGAAAACACAGAAAATACTCGTCTGCACACCAGAATAGGCAACAAATTCTTGATCATAATCCCAAAAGTGTATGACATAAAATATAAGACAGGCAAGTGGGACTTCATCAGACTGAAAAGCTTTTACAAAGCAAAAGAAACCATCAAGAGAATGGGGAGACTGCCCACTGAATGGGAAAAGATATTTGCTAACTGTATATCTGACAGAGGCCTAATATCCAGGATCTACAAAGAACTCAAACAAGTCAAAAGGAAAAAAACAAACAACCCTATTTAAAAATGGGCAAAGGACATGAATAGACACTTCTCTAAAGAAGACATGTGAACAGCCAGCAGATACATTGAAGAGTAACTTGGCCTCATTAATCATCAGAGAAATGAAAATCAAAACAACATTGACATGTCACGTAGTACCAGTAAGAATGATCATGATTAATAAAAAAATAAATAAATAAACAACGGATGCTGGCAAGGATCGGAGACAAGGGAATGCTTCTACACTGTTGGTGGGAGTGTAATCTAGTACAACCTCTATGAAAAACAATGTGGTGATTTTTGAACAATCTATAAATTGACGTTGCATGGAACCCAGCCATCCCCCTTCTGGGAATATACCTGGAGGAGCTCAAATCATTCTACAGAAAAGATACCTGTACATGCATATTTATTGCAGCACTATTCACAATAGCAAAAACATGGAACCAACCCTGTTGCCCAGCGAAAGTGGGTTGGTTAAAAAAAAAATGCAGCACATATACATGATGGAGTATTACACAGCCATAAAGAAGGACAAAATTATGGACTTTGCAGCAACTTGGATGGATTTGGAGTTTATCATAGTCAGTGATCTATCACAGAAACAAAGAACTGAATACCACATGCTCTCACTCATAAGTGGGTCCTGAACATTTATCATAATACTACAAGAGAGGGATTGGCAGTAATGGGACACCGCGAGAGGAAGGGCCAGGAGGTACATAACATCACTAAGAGCACCTGATCCTAAAGCAGGGGAAGTGAGGACCAGTGGGAGACCCAAACTTCACCTGCACATAGACCACTTATGTAGCTAATCCTGACATGTGCCCTGCATCTTTAAAATAAAACGAAGAAAAAAAAGATCATGTCCTGAAAATATAGGTCTTAGTATTTTTCTCAGGCTGTCATGTGTGGTTCAGGGAAGCCCTCACTTAGAATCGAGCTGCCCAAGAGTTGGGGTCAGATATAGTCTAGTTATGTTATGTAGCTTTTGCATTTCTTGGTTATATCATCCTGATGGGGCCAAGAGAGTCAAGAATCATACCCTTCTTTGCGCAAAAGGTCCAGAGAGGCCTACTGAAATATCTGGGGGCAATGAACTACTCAAAAAGAAACACAAGCTGAGGTGTAAACAAGTCTTTCATGAAATGTACCAGGTTTGGAGACTTCCATTGTTACCTGCAAACCTTGGCTTTTTCCTCAGGCTGGTTCTTTCCCTGGTGTGGTGACTAGAATGTGGGTACAGATTTTGTTTCATATACCTACTGCCCTCAGCCAGGTTTTAGAGAAACAGAGTCTGAGTGCTCTTAAGACAAAAGGAGTGAAAGAAACAGGAAGACAAGGCATGGCAACTAAGTCTCCTCAGATGGAGACTAGCAATAGCCTAGCCCTAATGGGAAACTATGGAGCATAAATTATACCACAGTAGTTCCCATGTTGAGACAAAGAGGTTGTTTTTTTGTACTCCTGGCGGTCTTCTGGGAGAAAGGGTGATATAATGCCTTGTCAAGGTGGCTTCTTTTGAGCTGATGGAGTTTCTCAGGAAAGGGGTGCAACGATGAGCCTTTAGCGGCCAACACTCAGAGTCCTTGGGGGATGGGTACACCAAACCAGTAGAGAAATCTGGCTGGGGCACCAACAGCATCCACTACATAGACTAACTTCATCTGGTTTCCCAATGTCCTTTACCCTTGAACTTCCGATGTGATCACTTATTTTTTTGGTGTTTTTTTTCAAGAGGTTTCTTGATGTAAATTCTCAGTACCAACACTTAGGGCTATCTTATAGCTCTTCAACAAAACTGGGATATATCACCCTTTCCATAAAGTTGAGTCCCTAGTTTCTGCCAAATTCTGAGGGAGTGTGGAGCTAAGACACAGGGTGTAGTTTGCAGACTGAACCAATATAACCCTCTACGTTTAGTATCACCTATGCCTCTGGTAGAGACAGTCTTGACAATAAATCATGCCATTGAAACATGTACTCTTTTTTTAATAGAGATGCGATTGCATTTCATTCCAGCATCAGATTTATTGTTGTAGCCTGAAGGCAAAATATTATGCAGTTTCTTTTCATTGTCTTCCTTGCGTTTGGTTTTCAGTGCAATTCTTGTAAACTCTCATATTTGGGCATGATCACTTTTGATGAACAAACTGAATAAAGACATAAATAATGAAACAGACTCAGAACTAATGACCTAGATATAGTATAATCAGAATGATGTAAGGTTAAATTTAAAAAAAAAGATTTTAGGAAAACAATGTGAAGTTTGTAAGCATGAAGAAATTTAGGGGTTTTATTTTCTAAGCATTTATCAGGAATTAGATTTTAACTATGATTTCCTCTCAGACTCAACACACTTCCAATTTTTTGGCATTAAAAATAGCAATCAACTGCTGTATTTTTTTAAAATAAGAACCTACATTTTTTAATTAAAAAAAAATCTCTAGTTTATCTTTACATTATTGAAAAAGAATGCACACCCAAACATAAAAGGACACGACTTTGGCTTTACTATAAAGCTTATAACCTCAACATTCATAATATAAAAGCTGAATTATGTCTTGACTGTATTAATTATGTCCATCTTCTTTCCTTTCTAAGTGTATTCATTTTTCCCTCATGTATATAATTTGGAAATTAGGAACAGGATGGCATTGATCACAAAAGAAATGTTTTTACTTTTAAGAACAAGTTGAACACAGTGGCAGTCACTGATATTTTGCAAACCAGACAACTGGTAAGGGATTAATATTCAAAATACACAAGGAACTCCTACAGGTCAATAGCAAGAAAACAAATTACCCAATTAAAAAGTAAGCAAAGTACCTATATAGACATTTCTCCAAAGAAGACATACAAATGAGTAGTCAGTTTTATATAGATAGGAAACAGAATGGTGGTATCCAGGGGCTGGGGAGAAAAGGGAATGGAGAATTATTATTTAATGGGTACAGAGTTTCAGTTTTGCCAAATGAAAAGAGTTCTGGTGATGGACGGTGGTGATGGTAACACAACAACGTGAATGTATTTAATGCCATAGAACTGTACAATTAAAAATAGTTAAGATAGTAAATTATATGTATTTTTATTTTATCACAATTACAGAAATGTCTAAAACATTTTTAAAAATTGAACAAATTTTAGTTACTTCAATTTCCTTGGAAACTCATTTCTATAATCTTAACTCTGACTGCTAATTATTTCCCCTTTACAGAAAAAAAGCAAAAAAACAAATGAACAAACAAAACAAAACAAAAAACATTACATGCTTACCATAGCTTTCTAATGACACAATTAAAACAAATAAAAAGGTATCCATGAATGTTTTGCAGAGGCTAAATGCAAAATATGCACAATTAAAATAAAAAGGTTTCTAATGAGTATAAACAAATCATTAAAGCAGGCCATGCTTTAGGCTGCTAGGGAAACAGGAAAAATGCCAATATTTTCATTCTGAAAAATTTTAATTATATGTTGCAAAACATAAAGTAAAATGGCAGTAATGAATCTTATCAACTTCTTTAAAAAGAAGTAGTAATCCATAAACCTTTAAAAACATCAACCACAAGGACATTGATTTTCAAATTCAGGAGTTGTTTTAGACAGATTAAGTTCTATATTTAACACATTTTTTGGACTTGCAAATATTTGTTGGTCTGACACATCTACTTACTACCATTGCCTTTCTGTCTTGTGCTCTCTTTCCCCCGTATGGTTCAAAACATCAGTCTAATGGAGTGATTCTTGAACAATAGTAACCTCAAACATCATAATCATGTGGAAAGCTTGGGTCCCACTTAATGCTTTTGATTCAGTAGGTCCAAGGTGGGCCTGAAAATTTGGCATTTCTAACAAGTAATTTTTTTTTTTTGAGACAGGGTCTTGCTCTGTCACCCAGGCTGAAGTGCAGTGGCACCATCACGGCTCACTGTAGCCTGGACCTTTTGGGCTCAGGTGATCCTCCCGCCTTAACCTCCCAAGTAGCTGGGACTACAAGCACGTGCCACCACACCTGGCTAATTTTTAAAAAATTTTTCATAGAGACACGATCTTGCTATGTTGCCCAGGCTGGTCTTGAACTCCTGGGCCCAAACAATCCTCCTGCCTTGGCCTCCCAAAGTGCTGGGGGCACAGGCGTGAGCCATCACACCTGTCTTCTAACAACAACCTAGAAGATACTGAGTTCCTAGAACTCACCAAGCTTGCTCTTGACTTAAAGCCCTTGGGTATGCTGTTCCCTCTGCTTGGAGGTTTATATTTCCAATCTCTGCCTTGCTAACTCCTACTCATAGATTTCAGATCTCAGTTAAATGTGACTGCTAAAGAGAGCCTATCCTCAGTTGGTCACCTTAACTAAAGTAAACTTTTCCTATTTATCTCACTCTCTGCACTTTATTTTCCTTCTTAGCAGTGATCACAATTTACAAGTGCATATTATTTCCTTATTTATTTTTTTCTTTCCCAATGTTCAAAAATTCATTAAAGCAACTCTATATTACTTTTTACCAGTATATGCGGCATTGAGTACTTGATAATCCCTCAATATGTTTTTAATAAAAAATAAGCAGCTAAGAGAATTAGGCACCCCTAAATCAACTACTAATACTTCAGATCAATAGGTATTCTCAAATTGTTTCATAAAAACAGTTTCCTACAGAAATCTGACACCGAGTTCCCAAATAAAAGAAGAAAAACCTGCTTAATTCCTTTAAGTTCCATATCTGAATTATTTATATCACTTGATTTATTTTATAATAAAGCATGTGCTAATTTCCTAAGCATATCTAACTATCTGAATAAAACTATAACATTTCAGGTTTTCATATTAACCAAGGATGCTTCTTAAATATGGAGCAAGCAGGGGAAAATGAGAGAATAACCTGTTTAAGAAAAAGATATGTGCTGCTGGTAGTATAACTTGGCATACCTTTTAACAAAACTGAATAAAAGCCTTAAAAATATGTATATATAAAATGGCTGGAAGACTGTATACCAATATCGCCATGTAGAGTTTATAGTGAACTCCAGCCTGGGTTCTACTACTGAATTGATGAGCTTTGGCATAGGATTGGGGATCTCTTCAAAGAAAGCTGTGCCATTTTCTACTTTGTCCAAAGAGACCCTTGCAGAGATTGGAATGTTAGATGCTGGGGTTGAGATTATGAATAATCTTTTTCTCTTTCTCTCTCACTCCCTCATTTTTGGGGGAGTTTTCCACTAAAGTTATATAAGTAATGATATGAGCCAAGAGATTATCAAATATTAGACTGTAACAAAGTCCATTTACAAATATTGTTGATACACTTTCTCTTGTATAAAGGGGATAATAACATGGACACTTAGGGCTGTTATAGAAATAAATGAGTAGTTTGGGTCTAATATATTTCTTCTTCTTTTAGTCCACGTACAATGAGTCAAGCATTGTGTCAGGCAGTACTGGGATTACAAAGTCACATAAGGTCTTACGGAGGCTAGTACAGGGAGACTCTGCAAAAGAGTGGATAGACAAAACTTATTCAAGAGAGAGTTACAGACTAACATCCTTTGTTGGATAACTTCCTCTTTGGAGCCAACTCCTCAATCCACCCCGGCGGAAACCTGTCTTTCCTCACTCTTCTATCCTGTAGCCTCGTAAGGTTTTCTTAAACTAGACATTGGGATGTGGGTACATGAAACTGATAAAAGAAGTGGAAGCATAGTGAAACAGATGTATTCAGAGCTTGAACAAAGGGTAAGAGGTAGGAAAGCTTAATGTATGTTTGAGGAATCATTTCAAATAAGGAGAAGCATGAAGTACAGGGCAACTATAAATGATGAATCATGAATGTTTTTTTCTGGGAGCAAGGTTGTGGTGAGTCTTGGATAGGTTGGCCTTTGCAATGTGAATAATGAAAATTTCTGCAAAAAGAGAATGATGGCATGTTCTTGGCAGCTCTTTTAGTTAGATTTAATTACTACTCATTTGAAAACACGTATTTTATATCCACTATATACTATGCATAAGGGTACTATGCATATATCTACTAAGCACTGGGAAAATGGAATTCTCAACAGCTTCACAGTAATTAACAGAGGTGGACAATTTAGTGGGTTATTAGTAATTCACGCTATGAGAAGCTGTTTCACAGGCTTAGGAAACTGCAAAGAAAGATGCTGAGGTAAGTCAGGAGAAACCGCTTGAGTAGATAAGGTGACTGAAATCATCCACAGGGAGGAAAGATAGAAAAGGCATGTTCCTCTGGGCATGACAAGTTCATCTGGAAAATCTCAAGTAGATCAACATAAGCTTGTAGTCATTGTGGAAAGGAGAAAGAAGCGGCGGTGAGGGTGTGCAGACACAGGCAAGAAGTAACAATGGCCAGTAAGAAGATGATAGCAAATGGGGCAAATTATTTGTACAATAATTTTTAAGTAGCTTACATATCTAAAAGATAACATTTTGCCCTGTGATTTTGTGCATGTTTGCTTATTTATTCAGAAAACATTATTGACTATGAATATATGCCATGGAACGTTCCAACCATTGGAGATATAGTGTTCACAAAATACAAGTCTCTCTGATAATGCAGCTTAACTTTAATGGATATTATTTCATTGAAATAATGACTGTTGTTATATAGATGTACAAAACAACAAATCCCAAGCCAAAATGTATCAACAGTGATAAAATGCAGTATTTTTTTTTGAATTGGAGTCTCACTCTGTCACCCAGGCTAGAGTGCTGTGGCCGCTCCCGGCCACCGCAGCCTCGACCTGCTGGGCTCCGGCGATCCTTCCGCCTCAGCCTTCCAAGTAGCCGGAATTACAGGCGCGCGCTACCACGCCCGGCTGATTTTTTTGATTTATTGTAGAGATGAGGTCTCGCTGCCCAGGCGGGTCTCGAACCCACGGGCTCAGGCAATCCACTCACCTCAGCCTCCCAAAGGCGCGGGATTACAGGCTGAGCCACCAAGCCCGGCTAAAATGCAGTATTTTTGACAAATAAAAATGCAGGACAAGGTATAGTATTATATGGCAGTTCTAAAAAGATTATTTTTCTCTCTATTAGAACAAATTAAGCTACCTCCACATGTGTGAATAATAATTATTAGAGGAATCTAGGGTTGTGGGTTACCTTCACAATATGCTACACCTAGTTTGCTTTATACTGGGCACATTTATTTAATTTTAGTTTCATGGGGAAAGCACTCACTATTAAAATAAAATGGATTTTTGCTAATTTGATTTTCCACTTAATATATTATCAACTTAGAAACACCAAGGCAAAAATGAATCAAAGATGAATACAAATTTTTAAGAGCTGAGATAAAAATTATACACAGAATAGGCTGAAAAGGATTGCAAAACGCCCTTTAATAGCCACTTTTACATTCAGATTATTGTAGTTCCTAAACTTAATTAATGTTTTGAGTCTTTCAAAAATGCCATTATTTCTTACAAATGAAACAAAAAAGCAAGATAGTCAACTACTTAGAGTCAAATGAAGTGAGCATACAATAGAGTTTCTTCATTAAAATCTATGCAACAGCATGTTTAAAAATTAGATTTTTAACAAATAATGGTTCATCTTTATTTCATCATATTCTCAGGCTGAAGAGAAAGGCTCAGTACTTACTTCTGAGTAATGTTGGCCCTCCAGATATATTAGTAGTTTTTATTTTTACCTTTGGGAATGTATGTGTGTTTGAAAGGTCAACCTTCTTAAGTTGAGTCGAGGTTATTTACAGTTTGCCATTTTTCTCACCATAGAAACGATAACTCCTATTTTCAGGATATTACTCTGACTTTTCTGATCACATCTTAAGGTAATATCTCAATACATATTCTGTTATAGTCTGTTATGATAACTGCTCTCATGATGATGTCCAGTTAAACACATGCAAATGATAAATAAATTACTACTTGTACAAATGTGTCTAAGTGTCAAGCTGTCTAAGCGATGTATTTAGATGTTATTTCAAAGAAAATTCAAAGTCATTGGCCAAACCTACACATAAAAAATGGTATTCAACTAACAAATATACTTAAATAGTAATAGTATTTTTTTTCTATCTCAATATACGAATATGACTAGTGCCCTTAAAAATCTGTTGGAATGATGGTATATTGATTATCTAAATGAGAACACTATTTCAGTGGAAAAAAGGGTTTAAAACACTTTAAAAAAGAATCTTTTCACTAAGAATTTAAATTTTTTTAGTCAAATTGGGTCAGATTTCACCAAGACCCATCTAGAATAGTGCACTCAACCCCAAACAGGCAATTTTCATGCAGAAACAACCTTGGATTTTTATCTTTCTTCAACCTTTGTAACAAAATGTTGAGATGATTCCAAAAGTAATTTTATTTTCACTGTGCAATCCAAAGGATTAATAAAACTTATCGGGGGGGTCGGATTGGCAGCTGAGGGAAACTGCTAGGGGAGGGAGGGGCATAGCTCATCAACAAGGGTACCCGCATGATCAATGTTTATATACCTAACCCTGAATTGTACCCCATGTCTTTATAATAAATTAAAAAAGAATACAAAAACGTATGCTAATTTGGCCTATATTTCTTTTAACCTTATGCTTTATTGGATGCACAAAGGTCACCATAATATTGTATAATCCTTATGGAGATTCTAGTATACTGGGTTTGGGATTGTCTGAAGTTATGAACCATTCTCTTGCTTTAGCCCTGCCCTGCTAGAAATACATGAAGGCCGACAACCAACTGGCAAGTAGTAGATGAAGCAGCATGTAACCTACTTTCTTGGGGACAGATAAGAAACTTAAATTCTGGACCAACTAATTGTATTTTTAATAAATCCAATAAAATTTAGATTTACAGCAATGTATAGATTCCTAATTGGTTTATAATATTTTAAGAATAGGAAAAAAGTAAATCAAAAGAAACTCAGCAGGGGTTTGTCACTGGTTCTAAAAATCACACAAACATATTAGCAAAGACTCTCATTCACTTTCATTTCTAATAATTATGCACTTTGGCATATGTTGCCAATAAGTTGACTTCATTCTGTTCACTAACTCGTTCATGCCATGTTAAAATCATGATGACAGAATTTGAATTTTTTTTTTCTTTTCTTTTCTTTTTTTTTTTTTTTTTTTGAGTCGGAGTCTCACTCTGTCGCCCGGACTGGAGTGCAGTGGCCGCTCCCGGCCACCGCAGCCTCGACCCGCTGGGCTCCGGCGATCCTTCCGCCTCAGCCTTCCAAGAGTAGCTGGAATTACAGGCATGCGCTACCACGCCCGGCTGATTTTTTGATTTATTGTAGAGACCCTGCCCAGGCGGGTCTCGAACCCGTGGGCTCAGGCAATCCACTCACCTCAGCCTCCCAAAGGCGCGGGATTACAGGCTGAGCCACCGAGCCCGGCTAGAATTTGAATTTTTGATAAGAAAAAATTCCAAATGAGTCAGTTGAGCCTACAGACGCAAAATCCCAGGGAACAAAACTTCAAAACATAAGTATGTTTTGAAAGAAGACTGGCAGGCTCTTAACTATACGAAGAAAAAAATTTCACCATAAAAATCAAGTTTTTTGAAAGAAAATAAAAATCTGTCTTAGTGTTAGATTCTCCAGCCTCATTCTAGTTAAGAGAGTTTGACATTTGGGGCTGAACATACTGTGGAAACTTAATAAATATTGAAGTTTACAAACAAAAAGCATAACAATGATATGTGGACCAATTTTCAAAAGCATTGAAAATCAATGTGCCTTTACTCTGCCTAATTCAGTTAACTCAATTATTTAATATACACTTGATTTGAGTGGGTTTGAACACAGTTATTTCAATTTTACTTTGAACATTAATCAAATTACTTCTAATGTAAAATTTCCTTTATTCCCACCCCCCAGTTCCAGAATGAGGGGAGAAGTTTGTTTTTAATGTTTCTTGTTTAATGTTAAAAGCAAATTTTAAGACATTTGTTGCTATTATACTGATCACGAAATTCTCACGGCATGTATCACTCACCCTATACCACAACCATGAACTTCTTCACAGGTAGTTAACAGTGATTTTGTATCAATTTTGGGAAAATCATGGCAGGTAAGACTATTTCCTGCTTTCTCCCAGTTGCTCTCCCACTTTGATCCCATCGCCATCATTATCTTTGCTCACAAACATATACCTTCCCGTGAACACAAAGCCTCAAAGGGTGAACAAGTTATGCTATAAAATGTAGGAACTCCTGAAGAAGCCATCAGCTATTCACATCTAGCAGGTGGGTCTTACTTAAAAAGTGTTGACTGGCTTCAATTATTTTCAATGTCCTAAATTTCAGAAACTCCATACTTTTTTTATCATCAGTATGTTCAGCAGAAAATTGTGAGGTGAATTTTTAAATTAAATTGTTTTTATTGGTAAATACAATAAGCATTTACACAAAGTGAGAAGTTATGAGACTAAAGATTTTTATTTTATTTTTTATTTATTTTATTTAATTTTTTTGAGTTGGAGTCTCACTCTGTTGCCCAGACTGGAGTCCAGTGGCCGCTCCCGGCCACTGCAGCCTCGACCCGCTGGGCTCCGGCGATCCTTCCGCCTCAGCCTTCCGAGTAGCTGGAACTACAGGCACGCGCTACCACGCCCGGCTAATTTTTTGATTTATTATAGAGATGAGGTCTCGCCAAGTTGCCCAGGCGGGTCTCGAACCCGTGGGGTCAGGCAATCCACTCACCTCAGCCTTCCAAAGAGCGGGATTACAGGCTGAGCCACCGAGCCCGGCTAAAGACTAAAGATTTTTAATATTAAAGTATAAATCTTGGAAAGGCAAGTTACTCTGGAGGTTATCTGAAGCAACCCCAACATTGTACTTTTAATTGTCATTAAAAGGCCAACAGGAAAATTGGAATAAATAACTGTGAATGTCTTTCACAAGTGAGATTTAGAAAAGAAGTCATTCATTTCAAGGTACCTCAGTGAAGCCATGCTTCCTACAATGTTCCCTTACCTAAACTATCAAACACTCAGACAGGAGGCCATGTGCCTGCGTTCATTTTTAAATTAAATGTTCTGGATATTGATGAATATAAAATAAAATAATTAATGATATATTTATTACTTGTAACTGAAAAATTGCTGGCAATATACAAAATGCATATATATATATATATATATATATATATATATATACAGTAGCTTTACTATTGAATGGTGGTTCTCAAAGTGTGGCTCTGAACCAGCCGCTGAATCACCATCACCGGATAACTGTTTAGAAATGCTGATACTCACCCCTGCTTCAGAACTTCTGAATCAGAACCTCTGGGGAAGTTCACCAACCTGGGGTTCCACACACCCTCCAGGAGAATCTGATTTATACTAAAGTGAGAACCACTGCCCTAAAACATTCTTAACATTCTCAGTGACTATGTTTGGATAACTGAAACCAAAACACTTACACTTACAGATCCCAAAACAATAAAGCCAAATTCACCTATGCAGTCATTTTTTAAAAACAAATACTCATCACTTTCTTAGACCTTTTCATCAACTCTTTCATCACTAATTCTGTTAAGTAACTTGAAAATAGGGTGGGTGAATTTTCCATAAAGAAACACAATTCTCATTATTTCTAGAGAACCACTGCATGTGCAAAAACAAAAAGGCATTGAGAAAGCCTTGTTGGGATATGAAGGCTGAGTGAATTACTAGGTTGTTAGTTGTAGAGGTTAGGGTTAGGGTTAGGGCTAGGGTTAGGGTAAGGGAATCCATCCTCCAACTGCTGTGATTGTTGACTACTGTCTCACAGCTGCTTGCCTTCTTTATGAGGTGACTTCTGCTAATGGGAGCCCCTATACGAGAAGGTAAACCTCTGCTCTTGGCTTAGAGGTAACCTATACCCCAGGGGTGTGCTGGAGCAGAGATGGTGTGTCTCCTACCAATTCCACATTCAGTGACATCATGTTGTTAGCTGGAAATCAGTAATAGTGGGAGTATTTACACCCTGAAAAACAGGGTTCATTTTACTTTAGAGTTAGTTGATAGATATTTAACAACATATCACTGGCACAGACTTGCTGGCATAATAAAGGACAACTCTGCTAAGTGGTTTATGCTCCGGGGCTCCCTCTGTCTGGTTCAGGCACAATGCTAGGTTTCACCTGAGGTGGCATACTTGTTGGGTTCTTTTTTCTCTATTATGCATCCATAACTCCTATACAGGCTTTTCCTGGGAGTAGACTTTCTACAAATTACATGCACCAAGACCCCTGTGCTCAGGGTCTGCTTCTAGAAAACCTGATATAAAACACCAGTTAAGTCATTAGTTAAATGGCTGTGCACAAAATCCTCAAATAATACATTTTCAAAGTTACAAAGAGCTACAAGTCATGAAAATGTTGAGTCACGGTGATCAGATGAAACTGCAAAAGACAAATTTAAGATAGCAAGCGTCTACTCTTGGCGTCTGTGTATGAGGGAGGACCTAAAGAAACTCGGAATTATCTTTTGAAGGGCGGGCCCTTTGTAGTACAGGCTTCCACTGCTAGGTGTTTTAGGAACCCATTGACATCAGTGTACCAGTTAGCGTTGTGTGTGAAGCTGTGTTTGGCTTCAATGAATTTTATTTTGGAGAGTCTTCCAACACATTTGCCCATTTCATGATGGGTGATTTACAAGCACACCTGCCTACACTGCACTAAGTGTTCAGCAGTTTTTGACCAAAAACACATGACCCTCATGCCCCCACCCTCCCTATTCACCTGATCTCACCCTGAGTGACATTTTTTTGTTTCACTGGATGAAAAAAGTCCTCAAATAGAAACATTTTGCTGATGTGGAAGAGGTGAAACAAAAAACGTGAGAAGCACTAAAAGGCACCAAACTGACAAGTTCAAAAACTGTTTTGAACAATGGAAAAAGCATCCTGATAGGTGCATTGCATCAAACAGAGAGTATTTGAAGGTAACTGAAGTTTAAACATGTAAGAATCAATACACAATTTTTTTATAAATAAATTCCAGGCTTTTTTGGGACCCCCCTAGTACATAAAAGGAAGTTGATGGAAAAAGATGAAGCCTGCACAAATTGGGCAATTCTTTATAGCATACTTCTCAAATTATGCTTTCATATCTACATGTGGAAGTACTAAAGGATTCATTTACTTTAAAATTTGAAGAAAAAACATCTTCATATTGAAATACAATGAACGCATTATGGAGATCACAAAATTGACATGAGATTTAAAAAATAAAACAAGGCCGGGTGCAGTGGCTCATGACTATAATCTGAGCGCTTTGGGCGGCTGAAGAAGGAGAGTTACTTTAGGTTTGGAGTTTGAGACCAGCCTGGGCAACAAAGTGAAAAAGTGGGAAAAGGAAGTAAGAAGGTAGAATTGGGAGATGTCAGGTCACGTCTTCTTGGTCATTAAGAAGATTGAAGTAGAAAATTTTGAGAAATGCTGCTTTTGGAAGATGCTTTTAATAGAAAAACCTATAGTAAATGTAAATTATAACTAAAAATATTATTTTAACATGAAACAATCTTACTATGAAAACGTTTTCTTTTCTTAGGATCCATTAAAAGGAGAGGGTTACATTAGCATCACAGGCATATCTATTCCCATAATATCCAGAAAACCAGTTTATCAAGAACAATTACTCACCCCCACTGCTTAACTTAGTTAAGGTAAAATCATATAAAGCATAATATTGCCGTCAATATTAACTGTTAAATTTTGAAAATTGTAATTGCCAAGCATGACAGGAAGACAACAGGAGGCTACTCCTTGGGTTACTCAATTGTAAATCATTTCCTGTTTTGTTTATGGCTGGAGAGTAACATAATTGTAAGCTTTAAACGTGTGACAACTTTGGTCAAGGTAAAAAAATAATTAAAAATATATATTGGCTGTTTGATTTCATTTTCTAAGGAAATATGTAATTAAATAAATAACTCATATTTTAGAACTGTTTCTAGTTAATTATGGTACATGCATACATACACAAAAACTAATACAAATTCTTATTCACTCAACTTGGTGCTAAATAATAATATTCTCGGAGAAAGTAAGATTCCATTAATACAGCTCTCAATATAATTTTGTTTATTAAATAAATTAAATATTCACACTATAATGAGACCAGACTTCTCTAGGTATATAGTTGAACCATACCATAAATGGATGAATGAATGGGTTTAAATCCTTTAATACTGAGAGTGTATTACTTAAGATTTCTAAAATAATATTTCATTACCTAAGATTTTGGAGAATAGTATTTATTTATTACCAGCCTCAAACAAAGCTTCAAAAGTAAATCCTTGGCAAACAGGCTTGGCATATCAAAGGAAAAATTTTTGTTATGGTTGTTTTCAAACAGTAAGAAGTATGATATTCTTTGGAGAAATTATTATTATCTAATTAAATACTTGTTGAGCAGAACAATGTCAGATGAACTCATTAGCTGAATATTTTGACTATCTTCTTGTAAATGTACAATGACCAGAAGAGTAGCTGTACAACTCTTATTTAATGCAATAACAATGGTAACCAATTCTAGCTCGTTCTTTTTTTAATCACAGTCCATCAAAGGAACACAAAAAGTTCAATTAAAATAAGTTCAATAATAACAAAGAACATGTTCCTTTTCCAACTTTTCTAAAGACTTTTCCGATCTTTAAGCAAAGTTCACTCAGTAATTATCTTATTTATGAAAGTAAAGACAGAAGGATATTTCTTTTATTAAATAAATGGCTTTATGCTTTGGATGTAGAAGGCATCTTGAAACAGTCAAAATAGAAAGTGTGTTGAATGTCATCAACTCATTTCCTCCCACCCACTGTTTTAAATCGTTTGTTTGGTTCCAATGTATACTACACTTACATAAGTTGTTTATGAAGAGTCAAATTAATAGTCTTTGCAATTGTTTTTGTTGGAATTTGGAGAGCTGACAAATGAATTAGTAGAAAATGGCAATTCTACATGAATTAGCTTTTAAGTCTCCCTAAGAGCCTGATGCAGAACTTAATAAGAGACTTATTAGGAGAAGTAGGACAACTTAATTCAGATTGATTATAGACTTCGATGAAGACAGCTGGGGTTCAAATGAAACTGAAAAAGAACTTATATGCACTTCAAAGTATGCTAAGCAGATGTCTGAAACAATTACTCTGCTCTGCCTTTTCAGAAGTTTCAAAGGCGATGGGAATAGCATGGTAAACGAGGGTTCTATTTGCCTAAGTCTAGGTAGTGGCTTTTAAAACACACTCAGCGCTATCTAAAATCAGATGCTTTGGGAAAAGAAAGTGATTTGACATTGCTGCCCTAAGTAATTTGCTTTTAGCTTAATAAACAAAGGAGGAGATAAGAGGGAATACATGGGAACTTAGTAATAAGCTCTCCTGCAACAGTAACTTACAATTAATTTTACATGGAACAAATAATTTGGTCAGATTTTTAAGATGACTAATTCCTACTTTAGTTTCTAAGCTCCATTAAAGCTTAGCCCTTCTATTAAAGAGCTATTGAAGGTAAATAAATATATGTAAATTCATGTAACCCATAATTAAAAAATATGTATAAGATACTTTCGCAATATTGGTTTAGAAACCCAAACAATCACATCTACTGTCACCAGTACATAAATATTCTTTTTTTTTTTTTTTTTTGAGTTGGAGTCTCACTGTGTCACCCAGGCTGGAGTACAGTGGCACACTCATGGCCACCCCAGCATCGACCAGAGGAGATCCTTCAGACTCAGTCTTCCAAGTAACCGGAACTACAGGCACATGCTACCATGCCCAGTGAAGTTTCTGATTTATTGTAGAGAGAGGTCTCACCAAGTTCCCCAGGCTGATCTCGAACCCGTGGGCTCAGGCAATCCACTCGCTTCGGTCTCACAAACTGCTGGGATTACAGGCTGAGCCACCGAGCCCGGCTTGCATAAATATTCTATTAAAAATACTACACTTGTAAAGTGTAGAGTGAAACTTCACTATAATATGCCTTTTGATAGATTTATTTTCAGATATTAAAGGTCAAATTATATGCATTTAAACATCACAACTGCATGCTTTATAAATTAGAGAAAGCACTGGTTACTTTACATGGAAGATGTTCATTTTATATTTAACCAAGATTTATGAGGGATTACATGTTTTTTGTTTTTATTTATGATCAGAGGCTTGCTTATTATATATGGTATTTTTACAAAAACAATAACAAGAACAACAACAAAAGCCTCAATATAGCAATTCATTTGCAGTTCATAACAATGAACAAAATATTAATAAACTTTCCTCTTCTTACTATAAGCAGTATACTTCATTCATTATGAAGATACCATGCATTTATTCAGAATTGTGAGAGCTTACATAGTTAGAATTATTCTTAGGACTGCCCTGTTCATGATGATTTTGTCCATGCATATACCTTCTAACTCTAGAAGGAATTATAAACTTTCTTTATAAAATTCATATATATGAAAGATTTAAAGTTGACTTGACTCATATAAATGACAAACAAAAATAAAATAATAATAAAACTTTAGAACCAGGGTTAAGGAAAGAAAAGCAATAAGGGAAAATAGAATTACATGAATAAGGTTGCATACTTCCTGCTTGTCAAAGTGAAGGTGAAATTCTAATGCATTACATAACATTTTTTTATTATCTATTTAAAGGAAACATACTTGGTTTTCTCAATGTCAACTTTTAAGATAGCATTTTTTGGACACATTTCTCAAACCAAGCCATGGGGATTTAGGATGGCAGGTTTAAAAAGATGCATTTGCCAGTTTTCTTCTTAAAATTGTAGATGTGAATGCTGAACATAAATCGGTAGAGATGGTATGGTGGCTTCATCATAGTTTCTGGCCCACTACACACATCATCAAGTCAATCTCAATTAGAATGCCAAAAGAGGCCTACTCAGAATATTTCATAGTAAGAACTTTGAAGAAAAACTCATGTGATCCCTGCCCTTGACTTTTTGCAGTAAGAAACATAAGTTTAAAATGGTATTAAAAATGTAAAATGCATAACTACATAGATATGACAAATTTGCATATTCCAAGATGGCAGCCTGGGAGAGTTTAACTATGGTGTGTGAAAAATTCATTCATTGGACTTCATTCTCTAGGCAGGCATTCTCCTGCAAGGAGTTTGGATTGAAGTTGGAAGAGCCTGGATAATGCAGAAATAGCAATAAAGATATTGATTCACTTATTCTTAACCAAACATTTAAAAGGCAGTGTTTATTATATGTCATGTACACTGACCAGGGAATGGGATTTAAAAATGTATACTGATATAATCTAAGTAAAAGATGCTGGGGATTAGAATAGGACATTGGTCTAAAAGAGGAAAGAAACGATAAAAGAGATATTCTGAGGTAACAGGAGCAATCACATGCAGTCAGTGAAAATGTAGAAGGGCTTAAGAGTGAATCTAAAGTATTTAGTCTGCAAAATTTGTTGGATTATGATTCATTAACTAAAATAAGAAACAGAAAGAAAAAAGGACAGATAGAAGGAGATAGTAGTAGAAGAACGGGAAAAAACAAGAAATGAACTTGCTTTTAGAATAGTTGCATTTGTGATTCCAATGCCCTATGAGTTAGTACATCAGAAGAGAGAAGTAGACTAGAGACTTAGATTTGCCAGCATCCATGCCATCTCAAACAGGAAGCATTTAAAGAATAAAGAAGAGGGCCGGGCACAGTGACTCAACCTGTAACCCCAGCGCTTTGGGAGGCCGAGGTGAGTGGATTGCCTGAGCCCACAGGTTCGAGACCCGCCCGGGCCACTTGGAGATACCTCATCTCTACAATAAATAAATTAAAAAAAATCAGCCAGGCATGGTAGCACGCGCCTGTAATTCTGGCTACTCAGAAGGTCGAGGCAGAAGGATCGCTGGAGCTCAGCAGGTCGAGGCTGCAGTGGCCGGGAGTGTGCCACTGCACTCCAGTCTGGGCAACAGAATGAGACTCCAACTCAAAAAATAATAAATAAATAAATAAGAGAATTGGGCTAAGGTTAGAAACTTGGGAACACCAAAATTTGAAGGGTGGGGAGAAATTAAGAATTTAGGAAAATATAGGAAGGAGAAAAATGTGAACTGAACAGTGCCAGGAAAGCCAAGGAAGAAAACAACTTCTAGAATGAGGGTGCTTGCAAACATGCTGAGAGCATGAGAACATTTAATTTCTTTTGAATTTGAATCTAGGAGGACTTTTGTGGTTTTGACACTAGATGAGTAGTTGCTGATTTCAAAATGATACAGCTAAATATGTATATTCTTTCTTAATAAATAGCATATTTGCCATTTTTGTGCCATAAGGGAATTTAACTTTGGTCTCCTGGACAGTGGTCCAGGAGATTTTTTCTTATATCTGCAGTGGGCTAATGCAACTTGAAATTTAATTACAAACACTGCCTCCAAAGGAAGAATAGCATTAATGGCCTTAGTTCACAGTACCAGATCTTACCCAGGTCATGTAATTTAGTTACCAAAAAGGCCAACACCTAGACTCCCGGCTCTTGATTGTTATATTTTTCCCTGATCTGATACCAAGTGACACAATAAATACACATACACACACAATCACACACACATAAATCAGACTACTTTAGTACAATCACTCAAATTAGTTTCTTAATGTTAAACTCAAAGTTAATTTTTTGCCTTGCAATTTTTTAATACTTAATTTCGTATCATAACAGACAGGTCACTATCTTCTCTTGGAGACAATACTATGTGAGAGAAGACTGAATTTGTGAAAGATGGACTGATTTCTATCATTTAAGTACTTGAATATTGTAAGAAGAGAACGTTGTACTCAAGTTTAGATTAGAAGCTCTTCTGAGTCTCTCAAAGGGCCCCGAAGTAAAGTAGTAGACAGTACCTTGACTTTTTCGAGATGATCTTGCAGGGAGTCAATGAGGAGATCGCCTACGGGCTGCCAGGATCCTTTGATCACCTCAGCTTGGCGCAGCTTGAGGTCCAGTTCATCTGTTGCCTCTTGAAGTTCCTGGAGTCTTTCGAGGGCCTCATCTATTTTTCTCTGCCAATCAGCGGAGTGCAGGTTCAATTTTTCCCACTCAGTATTGACCTCCTCAGCCTGCTTTCGTAGGAGCCGAGTGACATTCTTGGCTCTCTCCTCAGGAGGCAGCTCTAAGTTGGCAACATTACAAGGTTTTAGGCCACATACATTTTTGTTTGTTTAAAAAAAATTGTCAAAAAGTCATATTGGAAGGAAAAAAAGAAGAGTACAGTTTAACAGAAGGGCAACCTACTGATGAATGGCTCTTTTATAACTTGGCATAAATTTTTATACTGTCCAGCATATGTAAAGTCTGTCTTCCTGAGTGAATCTGTTCTACCTTATATCAATCAGATAATCTGTAAGATTAATTTAAGCTATTGAGGAGAAAAATGTTAGAATGCACACCACAAGCTCCAATTTACTTCAGTCAGTCTCTTAAATTGAAAATTAGCTTGTAGTCTCTGTAACAATAGAATTCCTTCTCACAGATAAACCCCTTTGTTTTTTATTTTCTAAATGTTCCAATAACTGATTGCTAATCTCTTTTCAAGTTTATTTATGAATGTGCAAACAGATTTATGCATGATGGTTTACGAGTCCTTATTCTTTATCACCATCTATGTTTAATTTGAATTGATTCTATTTAACCTAGAAAATATGAGAGCTATCCAGACCCTGGCAGCAAGAATGGATGGGTTGCTCTGTCACCACTGATCCTTCTATCAATATGTTATTATAGTTCCACATTCAATTACCTCTGGGCTCCTGGTAGAGTTTCTCTAGTCCTTCCAAAGGCTGCTCTGTCAGAAATATTCGTACAGTCTCAAGAGTACTCATGATTACAGGTTCTTTAGTTTTCAATTCCCTCTTGAAGGCCTGTGAAATGAGATGAAAAGAAATGCTTATTTGGCTTGTGGCATTCTTCTCAAAATTAATCCTGGGTGCTCAGAAATTGTTTATGAAACTCCCAGGTCAATTTTTTTTAATCTCTTTTATTTATAAACTGATAGTCACAAAGTGATAAAAATAAATGCCTATACGGGTCTTTCTGTTAATGAGGAAACCACTGTGTTTGTAAAGCTATTCTGGGGAGAGGAGTGGAGCTTTCAAGATAGTTAATGCCCTCTCATTAAGATAAGAGTGCTTTGTTTATATAACCTAACACCAAACTTGAAATCTAGAAATAAAGGTGCAAGATATATATTGCAAAACCCTGGGATGACTAATGAAGACTTAAATACATTCCCCAAAATGGAAATCAGGAGCATAATGGGAATCTTAAGGGACATTTGGAGGAACTTAGGCTGTATTGAAATATGCATTAATTCAATTGATAATCATCAGTTAATTCAGTCAAAATGTCTGACAATGAGTAAAATAGCATATCACAGTAACCTAAGTGAAAAGTTTCAGTACTTTTGAAAAATACCCATTACATTGTACATTGTGACCTCCTTGAGAATAGTAGAAATGTTTTGAGTTATTATGGATATAAGAATTGTAGGAGCCAGGCTTGGTGGCTCAGTCTGTAATCCTGCGCCTTTGGGAGGCTGAGGTGAGTGGATTGCCTGAGCCCGCGGGTTCGAGACCTGCCTGGGCAGTGAGACCTCATCTCTACAATAAATCAAAAGATCAGCTGGGCGTGGTAGTGCATGCCTGTAATTCCAGCTACTTGGAAGGCTGAGGCGGAAGGATCGCCGGAGTCCAGCAGGTCGAGGCTGGAGCGGCCACTGCACTCCAGTCTGGGTGACAGAGTGAGACTCCAACTCAAAAAAAAAAAAAAAGAATTGTAGGGACAAATCTTGAGGCTATCTGGTTTAGTTATCAATTAATTTGTAATCTTCCATGATACCGGGGACTGAGAAAAGCAAAATGGATAATTTCTGCTTTTAAGTTAATAAACAATTGAGTGCTAAAAGCATTGTGGGGCATACTGTGAGGCTAGAATAAACCAACAGAGAGTTGGAAACCATCAAAGAAGTTGTTGAACTAGATTTTGTGATCCCAGAAGTGCAGGTATTAATAAAAGTATTAAGTAAGTGCTACATAAATGCTAATATATCTGTGCAACAGCAGTAGTAATAATATCTGCCCTCATCTATAGCTTACTTTTTGTAATTTTTTAAAACTGTTTTATTAGCCGGGCTCGGTGGCTCAGCCTGTAATCCCGCGCCTTTGGGAGGCTGAGGTGAGTGAATTGCCTGAACCCGCGGGTTCGAGATCTCATCTCTACTATAAATAAAAAAATCAGCTGGGCATGGCAGTGCATGCCTGTAATTCCGGCTACTTGGACGGCTGAGGTGGAAGGATCGCCGGAGTCCAGCAGGTGGAGGTTGCGGTGGCCGGGAGCGGCCACTGCACTCCAGTCTGGGCGACAGAGTGATACTCCAACTCAAAAAAAACAAAAACAAAAACTCTGTCTTATTTATAGCAATGTTGCCTACTGAATTTAAGCCCTGTTTCATCACTGGGGGAAAAATCCCCCAACAGTATCCTCCTTTAAATTTGAGATATACTCTTAAGTTACAGAAGTGTTCCAAAACTGTATTGTATGACACACTGATTAATAATATTATAGTGGTATTCACCATTCAAAAGAATCCTGAGTCTGATATTTTGCAAAATGATTCATCTTCCATCATTGTTTTCAATTCAATGAAGAGAGGCAAGGCATTTGAATAAAAATAAAGAAGTTCTGTAAGTGGAATATTAGGATTCAGCCTGTTGTTGAAGAAGACATTTCTGTATAGTGGGATGTTCCTGTACCTTAAAATCATACTGGGTAGGCAGGTTATTTACTCAGCTTATATATATGGCTTATTCTCCTTCTAATATTTGACTTGAAATCTCTCTGTGTGTGTGGATGCCTATGTGTGTATGTGTATACAGTTCTCGTATTCCTGTAGTTTTCCATATATTAAATTTTCCCAACTTTAAACCAATTATCATATTGTCTAGTTTATCGATTTGGATTTGACAGGAAGCAACTGATACTGATATTACTAAATTATAAAAATAATACTGGCTACCTTTATTGAACTACTGTGTGTCAGTGGTTCTATCAGATCCTGGAAAAACAAAATTGAATGCAAAATACCCCTTCCATTTAGGAACCTATAGTATGTAATGGAAGAGTTAAAGAAATAAATAATTTCAATACCGTGTGGAAAGTGTTACAGGTTTGTGCAATATGGGAAAGGAAGTTGGGAAAGGCTTCCAGGAGAAGATAGTAATCACACAGAATTCAAAAGCATGAACATTAGTCAAGGAAGAGTAGGTTACAGGGCATTCCAAGAAGAGGAAATTGCAATAGTGGAGACATAGAACATAGTGCAGTATTTCTTTTTTTCTTTTCTTTTCTTTTTTTTTTTTTTGACTTGGAGTCTCATTCTGTCGCCCAGACTGGAGTGCAGTGGCTGCTTCTGGCCACCTCAGCCTCGACCTGCTGGGCTCCGGTGATCCTTCCTCCTCAGCCTTCCAAGTAGCTGGAACTACAGGCACGCGCTACCATGCCTGGCTAATTTTTGATTTATCGTAGAGATGAGGTCTCGCCAAGTTGCCCAGGTGGGTCTCAAACCCGTGTGCTCAGGCAATCCACTCACCTCGGCCTCCCAAAGCGCTGGGATTATAGGCTGAGCCACCGAGCCCGGCCTAGTGTAGTATTTCTAGTGCATGAAGAACAAGGAGAGGGCACGTCCAAAGATGAAAAAAGACACTGTCATTATTAGAATTATATCAAAACTTTGAACCAGAATTTGAAGCTTAGTCGCTCTATGACCATATATAGCCTTCTAAGATGCTCACGTATTGCCCTGTAGGTAATCAGGCATCTTTGAAAGGATTTAAGCATGGGAGTGGCACAGGCATATGTGTGTTTCAATTAGATCTTCCTGAAATAAATACAATGTTTGTGAAGAGCAGATGAGGAATTGGAGAGACAATTAGGAGGCAATTGCAGGAGTTCAGAGAAAGATTATGAGGATCTAACCTAGCATGGTACCAGGCTTAAAAAAAATACAGTAATAGAGTAGGAAAATGTTTAGAAAGGAGAAGTGTGAGGACTTGGTGACTGATTAGATGCCGGAGATGAAAAAGAAGGAGCAAGGATGACTCAGTATCTAGGTTGAGTAGATGAGTGAATGCTGGGTGCAATTAAACTAAGTATGAAGAAATAAGCTCTCCTAGATTTCTCAGTGCACCTATAAAAAAACTCTAGCTTCCTGAAAACTTTCCCATACCATGGGGATTAGATCTGCAGCTATATCTCTAGTTCATTTATCTGACACAAGAGGGTCAACTGACTATAGTGCAGAGTAGGTTTCTAGGTTAGGCTCCATGTTGTCAGAAAGACTGAAATGGCTATCTCTCTAGGTATTTACATTTCAAAAAATATAAAGCTCAGACCTTAGAAACATTTCTAGGTTGTAAAGTTCAAGACATATGGGGCTAGATGGTTCCTCGTGAAGTTGGAGTGAAGACTCAGGCCCATTATGTTTCCATTAAAGAATCTTTCAGGCGGGCTTGGTGGCTCAGCCTGTAATTCCACGCTTTGGGAGGCCGAGATGAGTGGATTGCCTGAGTCTGAGGGTTCAAGACCCACCTGGGCAACTTGGCGAGACCTCATCTCTACAATAAAAAAATAAAAAATAAAAAATGAGCCAGGCATGGTAGCGCGCTCCTGCAGTTCCAGCTACTTGGAAGGTTGAGGCGGAAGGATCGCCGGAGCCCAGCAGGTCGAGGCTGCGGTGTCCGGGAGCGACCAGTGCACTCCAGCCTGGGCAATGGAGTGAGACTTCAGCTAAAAAAAAGCAAAAAAACAAAAAAAACCTTTCAAAAGGAGAGGGGGATAGCTTCTTTTCTCTCCTTTATAAGCAAAACCAAATTATTTTTCCTGGTCTCTCACCTATGGAATATCCAGACACTCAATCAGGAAAATTTTTCATCAACATTCATCAAGTCACCCTAGGGGCAAATCTTTAGGTGAAGGGGGGAGGGCTGGCAACAATATTTATTGTAAAGTAATTATAAGAACTCTGCCCCTGACCCAGAATACTTCATGCACATTCAGAATAAAATTAATGAAGATTCATATTAAAAAACCAACAGTAAGATGGGGGGTTCCTGTGCATGGGTAACAGAGTAAGGAGGTGTGATACCCTTGGCTTGGAAAGGCAATATTCCTTCCACAAGGAAATAATAAAGTCTGATGTTTGGGGAGAAGACAAAAAAGATTCAGGAGTCATTGTCTCATCCAGCTAGCATACATTTAGACCCTACATATCAAAGTTCCATGGATAGACAGATGATTAGGATCTCACGAGAGATCAAAAAGGAACAAATAAGCAGAGAGATTGCAGAAAATAAGGAGTGTAGAAATTTCAAAGAGAGAATGAAAGTTTTGAGAGGAAGGAGGTGGCCAAGTGAACATAACCATTGCACACAGAAGTAATGCAAGACTAGCGCTGTAGAAGCGCTGGTGGGAACAATTTCAGTGGAGGACTGTAGCCTCAGAAGTGGGTGTAGCTGAAGAGTGAGTGGAAGAAGAAGGAATAGATATTTCAAGTAAAATTATTTGTTAATATAGGAAAAGAGAACAGAGAAGACAACAGGGTAACAAGTTGAGGTGTTCTTTTTTAGGATAGGAATGATTTGAACATAGGCTGAAAGATGGAAGCTAGCAGTAGGATGACCAAACATCTTGGTATGCCCAGCACTGCGTTTTTCAGGATGCAGGACTTTCAATGTTAAAACCAGGATACTCCCAAGAAAATCAGACAGTCTTAGACAAACCAGGACAGTTGATTGCCCTAGTAGAGAAAGATATATTAAAGACAAGAAAGTGGAGATAATTGTTGGAGCAAGGTCTGTAACATAAGGAAATGAATCTTAAAATCCTTATAAAACTTAGAAAATCTAAAGCACCATTTGATGATACATTTCCATTGTTAAAATTAAACTGTAAATAATTCAAGGCTAAGGACCATCCATTGTGAGAGACCACTTGTTTGCCCCTCGAGTTGTTGCCAAGGACTTTGCTCTACAGCTGCACAGTTCATTTCTTAAATATGAGTCACTGAGGATTAAAATGAGTCCAAAGAAAAGACAAAGGAAGTTCTGTCATTACAAAGACATAAGCACCATTATTTTCACATCCTTGCCTGAAATAAAGAAGAGAAAATGGATGGAAGAGAGGGTTAAATGATTGTATATTCAGAATTTCAGAAGATTCAGACTAAATACAAAAAGGATAAAGACTTCAGAAAAAAAAGAAGAAATAGTTGGTTCAAGAAATAAGAGGATAAAGAAAATGGTAATGTTTCTTATTATTGACACAAACTATAAATAGTAATATGTCATTTTAAATATGTTTAGATGTAAGGTTCTTTTCCACTTAGTCACTTAAACTTTAAGCAACAACTATGTATCAGACACTGTTTTAGGCAACGAATATCAGTGACCTTTTTGGCATGGAGTTAAAAAAGATCGTTTTTTATAGTTAAAAAATATAGACTGCACTGAAATAATGAAAAATCAATATTTCAATATCTAATAACTTACCATAAACTGCATGTTGTAATACAGTTTATTGAATTTTAAAAGGAAGAAAAATGATGACATTTTAAAACAAAAACAAGAACATTCAATGTCAACAGCCTTGATTTTGATGCTGTGTGTTGAAAAAAGTATCTTGTCTCTCCCTTAAAAAGCCTGTGTGAATGAGGTTTGAGAACATATACACTCATATATACTAGTTTCGTCTTATAAATTATGGATAATATTTCAAATCAGGGAAGTCAATTCATTCATGCACAAATGTGAAAAGGTATCAGATATGAAGGTCTTTTCTCATATACATACAGAGTATATGTTTACAGTATTTAGATGTTGGTGTTCAAATGTTAAAATAATTACTGTATCCCTTGAGCAGATAAAGTTATATTCTTTAAAACACATCCTCTTTCCCATACTTTCCTTTTCGCCTTTGAGAGGCAGCCAGACCTAAAGGGTTCAAAATAATGATGTGGAAGGATGAGAAATAATTACTAAAGAGTTAGAGCACTTCCATGAAAATAATATAATTTTCTGTCATGCAAATGAGAAAATATTAGGCATACTATATTAATGTTTTTTTTCCTTTGACTTCTTAAGATTCACAACATAAACTTATATGAAACATGCTACTGCAAGATTACAGCAGTGGTAAGTCCCAAGGTAAATCCATTTATTTTAAAAGTTAAAATATCTGATGGATAGTACTTAAACACCACAAGTACTTAACAGCTGGGTAACTAATTGCTGGGTGATTAAATTATTCAAAAATATTTATTTTCAACCTATTATGTATAAGATATGGAAGATGTAAGGACTTGGCCTTTGTCCTCAAAGAGTTAATAGTTTGAGTAGGTGTATTTATGGTATATACTTTTATACTATAAAAGTTTCACCAATGCAAATTGAGGTACAGATAAGTTAGTGTTTACCTAAGGCCGTCAGTTAATTAGACACTTAGAATCTTGCAATTCTGAAGCCAGGCTGAAAGTGATGATAGTAAAAAAAGCCACACAAGTGAAAAATCCTAATAACCATGAAACAAATCAGACACTTAAAAAATACCTGAGAGTAATAGAGAAAAACCAAATCATTGATTATTTTTTCTGCCCCTCCTGCTTCCTGCTTGAATATTACCAAAAATATCTAATAATGCTATAAATAAAAGTAGCTCAGAACTATGTGTGAGGGAGATGAAAAGTGAGATATTGATTTGCTTGATGAGGGGGACAGGATGTGAACTCTGGGCACAGGCACTAACATTACAAAGAGAAAAGTTATCTTGCTTTCTCCTAGAGACAGGGGATACAGGATACTATTGCTACGGATGTGAGTAAAATCCCTTGCTTTTCAAAACACAGATGTCTTTCAATCAGGTACAGTGTGCTTGGAGCTGAATTTTACCTAAATCTCATTGAAGTGGCAAAGTTATATCTGTGTTTTTCAGAATAAAACGACTATACAATATTCCCATATTGGTAAGCAGAACTTTCCAGAACCATTCCCAGAGGCAGAATGAAGAGGCGAAAAGAGCACTGTTCTGAGCGGCAGAAGCCCTTGAGTTCCAGTTGATGCTGAGTCAAAACCTGGCTACAATGTTCTAGAATAGGTTGTAAAATCTCCCTGGGCTTTTGTGTCCTCATTTGAAAATGTGGGCATTTAATAAACATCTTATTTAATTTCTAACATCTAGTTCTAGGATCAATATATTTAGATTATTAACTGGCAACAGGCCTGCTCTATGGTGGCAGTTTGAGATAGTCTCTGCTAAGTGTCATCACTAATGATAAAAATCACAGCCATAGCTTGGTATGTAGTAGATCTTTAATAAATATTGTTGAATGAAACACAAAACGCCCAGTTATAAAACCAGAGTGTGTTATATGTAGGCCAGGTCGATTCAGATGCAAAACAAGCTTGCAGGTGAAAGCCTGGTTTCACGAATCATTAGTGAACAAAATTAATGCTGTCAATTGGGAAAAGCAGAGAGATTTTATTCTACTCTTATGTTTGTTCAAGACTGAAAACTGAGTGTCACTGTTGAGCTACTGGGTGGAATTTTCTCAAGAGGTGGCCCTATTAGCTCTGCTTCTTCAACCTAGCGATTTCTTAAAGGAGATGTTCGTGTCCAAATATTCAGAAGTGCTATGGCTGGAACTGCTGTTTGGGGCTTTTCCTCGAGTCTGCAGCATTAGCGAAAAGATAACCCTAGACAGACCCTTTAGATTTAGAGTAATCCAACAGTTCCATTTATTCAACAAATGGCTACTGAGCAGGCATAGAACAAGGTGTTAACACAGTCACATATGCAATTTGTCAGTATTCAATAGTTTTGCCATCTTACATTATCATTCTATCCCCATATTATTTCTACCATGCTTCTATGCTTCCCATATTGTTTTTATGTCTGATAAGAAAATTGCCAAATACATTTTGTCACCATAATGACCTTTTCATTTAGGACCACCATATTTATTGAGTCTTGAACACATAAGAAATATTTTTTACTAAATGCTTACTTGGAAACTATCAATGCCCAATTAATTCAAAAGCAAGATCTTGGAAAAAGGCAAGGATCCAGAAATATGGTACATGGGATAGCAAGAATATTGCCTTCAAGAATTTAAAGCAAATTCACAGGAGTTCATGGGAGAAAGAAATTCGAAGAAAGACGCAGCAGAACAAAAAACAGACAAACAGTTTCCTTAGTATTCGTTAGAAAAAAAGAACATCTGGACTAGAAAGAAAAGGTCATAATCATCTTTTCTTATTGTGGTAAGAACACTTAATATGAGCGTTACCCTCTTACGTTTTTAAGCGCATGAATTAGTATTATTAACTATAGGCACAATATTGTATAGCAGATTTCTAGAACTTATTCATCTTGCATGACTGAAACTTTATACCCATTGAGCAGCAACTCCTTCCATCCCACACTTCAGGCAACCATCTTTCTACTCTCTGCTTCTATGAGTTTGACAAGAAAATAATAATCTTTAAGTAAGAGGAAAAAAATCTCCATCTTATTTCATTCTATGTCTGAATAAACGTGCAATATGAGATACATCTAGCAATTGTTTCAGATACTCAACAACATGAACAACATATTTTATAAATAAGATTAACTCAATTTGAAATAAAGTTGAAAAGTAAATGAACATATTTTAAAGCTGACATTAATTTTTAAAAAATCTAATTGTCAACAACAAGAAAAAATTTTTTTTGGTGTTTAGGGGAAAATATGTTTAACAAATTCTTGTTGAGATTTATTTTTCTGGAATTCTTTAAAAATAAAAGTTGTATTCTCTGAGATCAAGGACACAGGCTAGAACAGAGTCCAGCCAGTTTGCAGGTCTGTGATACTATGGAGAAATAGTTTATTGCCCACATGGCATCTTGAACAGCTGTTTGGCTCTCAGTCGTAAGGCTGGGTGGCTTCTAATAACCACTGGGGAAGTTAGTTCCAACTGACAGTAATGCATTAAGTTTTGAGCTGACCTTGAGAGATCACTGGTGAAAACTCAACCTGTTCCCATGGCCATTTAGAGAATTAGGTCTTAGGTCACTGAGTCAAGCCCCAGAATTTTGGAAATTCCTTCTAAAGTAAGAGTACAAATGAAAAAAATAATAGGAAAACCTGTGACAAATTAATTTATGTCCATTTTCAAGAGATAACCAGAATTTGAGATTGTCAAGTGTAAGAGGTTAATAATTTCTATATCATACCAGTTGCCTCTGTCTAGTAACATAATTCAAAAATGGAACTTTTGATTCACTCAAAGCACACAACCTCAAACATGGTAATTTTCAAGTCTTTCTCACCCCCTTAAATGGTACCATCATTATTTGATTTGTTTCAGTTAGACCTCAGACTCTTCCTTGACTAATTGCTTCCTCTCACACTCCACATTTTATCTATCTTACATTCTATCAGCTCTACCTTTCAAATATATATTGGATCAAATAAATTCCTACCATATCTATCATTTCCACTCTAGTCCAAGTCATCATTACTTTCTTCCTAGGTGACTTTGCCACGGTCCTAACTTTCTCGTGCCTTCACTTTTGCCCCTTCTATAGTCAATTCTTCACACAGAAGCCACAGTCAACTTCTAAACACATAATTCAGCTCATATAATTCCTGCTGAGAAACATCAGGTGGTGTCTCATTACACAGAGAATAAAATCCACCTCCAATCTATGGTCTACAAGACCATTCATTATCTGGCCTTTGCCTCTCTCTGTAACAAACCACTGTCTACTGTTCTTATTTCCCTTGAGCTACACAGCACATCTTGCTATTTTTGTAACACTCCAAACCTGTTTTTACACTTGAGCTATTGAATTTGTTATTTCTTCTGACTAAAATACTCTTTACCCAAGATCTTTGCTTGGCTCTTTCACTCACACAGGTCTTTGCCCAAATATGCCTCCTCAGATAGGCTAGTATACCTCAGTCTTTCCCTCTCCATGCTTTGTTTATTGTCTCTTCATAACACTACTACCTGACACAATTTTATATAATAATTTTCTTGGTTTATTGTGTATTTACCTCACTAAAATCTGAACAACCATAGGGGAAGAGACTCATTTTGTTCACTATTGTACCTTCAGTCTCTGGCATAGAGTAGGCATACAGTAAATAGTTTATGACATAATCAATACATTCTAGGAATCTGAGTTATGATAAAATTTTTCCTGAAATAACTTTTTTGAAAAGTGGAAAAGCACAAAAAAGATCAAAGGTTCATTTGTAATTAAGTGAATAAGTGCTTTGTGAAAGCAAAACATCACACAAATACTAATTTTAAGAGTATTTGTCAAGATATCAAAATATTTTGACAGAGTGAGAAATACTTGGGTAGAGAAGTCACTTTGTAAATTATTCACATTTCATCTTGTTATAGTCATTAAAGAAAAGCAGCAATTCCTAGATGACTCAGTTCTTAAGTTTTGATGATATAGCTAGTTTTCAGAAGACTTAGAGTTAGTTTTCAGAAGACTCAAATGCCTAAAAATGCAGTTCTAAAAATAATTTTTAAGTCTCTTCTATTCAGCATCCCTAAATATGACTGCATAGGATATCAAACTTATACAAAAATGATGAAGAATAGATCAAAAAATGTCTATTTCCTCCCACATAGCTAACAGTGAACTTTGCAAGGGAAACAAACTTGTTTAGAAACTTCAAGGGGCCAGGTCATGGAATGTTAGAATGAATCACTCTATCCCAACCTTTTGTTGTTTTTCAGAGGTGATAGGGAAGAGTGCACTGTTCTGAATACAGAGTGGACTTAAATCTTAACATTCACAAATGGCACTCAAAGACATTTTCTACATTTGTGGAAAGAAAACAAAGAGAACTCATTAAGCTAACATACATACTAAAATGTACTCCCATGTAAACAGGCCAGCATTGATAAGAGAATTAGCCTAAATAAATGTATAATCTGCAATGTTATTTCAGTATAATTTTATTGAATTTCTAAACCTCTCTCTCACTTTGTGGTGACTTCTGAGGAAATCGAACATGCATAATATATGACCTGACAAATGAACAAGTAAACTACTTTATTCAAGCCTTTTCATTTGTCAACAGCATCCAAGCAATAATGGCTTTCTGTCCACTCTTTTAATAATGTATGTATTGATTACTTCAATCTAAATCTTAACCAGAAAATTTCAGGAAGCTTGAAGGTGTCCTTAATGGTCGCTAGGGAAGAGATTATAGAGATTTTTAAATTGAAAGATGAAAACCTAATGACAAACAATTTCATTAGTAAAAATGCAAACAAAAAGTTATTACCTACAGTGTTCTTATAATCAAGACCTAATCTCCATCTGGATTTGGTGTAGAAGGAAGGGAATTAAATAAGCTCATGGTTTATTGCAGTTCTCCTTAGAAATTCCCCACTATGATTTGTTCCTTTAAAACTCTCTCTAGGTTAATCACAGGAGTAGACAAGTAATAAATATCACTTTAGTGACTGCTCAAGTAAAACAAAGGAAGTCAGTTTTAAAAATATATCTGGACCAGAATAATACACACTAATTGAAAACGAGTCAGTCTAGTGAGGCAAGTAATGAGGAATTGTAAAAGCCAAGAATATGTATTCAAAAGATATAAAAATTGGTCAGTTTATATTTGCTAAGGCACATTTGAGCTTTAATTATTTATAATACTTCACTGCATATAGAGTATTATTTTATTAATTAGTTTTGAGAGCCATTTTGTTGCAGTTGTTACGCTGCCCAGCTGGTTTGGGGAACACAGATCCACTCCCATGGGTATGAAAATTGCTTTGAGGAGTGAGACTACAGTCCCCAACTACCTGTGTAGACTATCTTAGAATTTTAGCTACAGGAAAATCATACATTCATCATCACAGCAACTGAGACTCGCTATATATTTTCCCTATAAGAACAAGGCATATGATATCTTGCTACAAAATGTTATCATTAATCTGAAATAATATACAAACAAAAACATATAAATTACCTGTTTTATAAACATTTTGATTTATAGAAAATGAAAGTGAAAATGTACAGCATTTGATTGTAGTTTCAAATTTTGACATTTTAATAGGATTTGTAGTCCCATAAGAAACAACAACCAAGGGCATTAATAATTTACAAAAGGTAGTAAGCAGATGATTTTTTAAAGTGACACCCCAAATACATGGGGAGTAAGTTTATGATTAAGTGACCCATCTTGAAACCAAGTATTCTATACAAACAACAATTAAATCAAGAAACCCATAAAGAGCAAGACCATTTGCAATCCAGGAAACATGGCAAAGTAAAACAAAAGTCTACAAATACAAAACCAGTCAACTTTTAGATGTTGACAGAGTTTTGTATGGATTGTGTTTTCTTTCTCTTTTCCTAATGGAGTTCAGAAGATCCTATAGAGAGACCCCAGTTTCAAGGATTGTCCTTCGTTCTTTTGTCCACAGACCACCAGAGTATCACTACCTAGACAGTCCTTCCATGACAACTACGAAAGGGCTACTGCATACTTGTGACAAAACTCTGAGTAAAATGGGATGCTAAATTATTCTCTTATCAACACTAAGATGTGAAGATGTTCTTTGAGGAAGAAGAGTGTTTTGTGTCTAGAATTTTTCTTAAAGATATCAAGAGAAGTTTGCAAAAACTTCTTGGACAGACCACAAGTGAAAATGGTGGGCATCAAAGTAGCTCTATACACTTTACAAAAGGATGATGCTTAGTTGGGAATAAACAGAAAACTCCTGCAAGTAGGAAAGGAACATCACTCTCTATTCTTTCTTTCCCTGCCCTTGGTCTTAGTAGACTAAAGAGGAAAGAAAAATAATATCTGTTGATTGGCTGTTTTTTCCTTTCTTCCTACTGCCTTAACTTTCTTCTTTTACTTCTTTGTTCCTTTATCTATTCAGGGCCTACTATGTACTAGACACTTTATAAGGTGCTGGGTATAAAAATAACACTTTGTCTCCTCCCCGCACCACAATAAAAAGTTTATTGAAACATATGGTTTAGTGAGAATGATTGACATTAATCAAATAGTCATACATATACATGATGACAAAAATGTTAAGTTACAGAAGAAACTGTAGATGGTGTTAGGAAAGCATAAAAAAGGGAGATCTGGTCGAATGTGGGTGTCCAAGAGAAGACTGCATAATATCTGACCCAAGAAATGAAGGACTATCAGATTATAACCAAGGCATTGTGAAGGGGAAGGTATGAGTAGAAAGGGTTTGAGACAGAGAACCAGCATGTTTAAAACCTGTTCTGGAAAAAAAGCCAAAACAAAACATGGAGAATAAGAAAAAACAAAATGAGCCAGTATGGCTGATGTCCAAGGCAAAGGAAAGAGCAGTAAGAAAATATAGGGTTGATGCTAGACTAGCCAGATAATGCTTTGTGGTCCTGTTGAGGATTTAGGTCTTTTTCTAAGAGCATTGAGAGACTACCACAGAGTGTTAAGATGAGAACCGGTATAATTCAATTTATGTTTTTACACAGATTACTCAGATGGAGATGTAGAAATTGCATTGTGGAGTGGCAAGAGTAGATGAAGAAAGGCTAGGAAAAATGGTCTCTTGTAACTACGATGATGACAGCAGTAGACAGAGTCAAAAACATTTTGGAGGTAAATTGAACCAGTGATATGTTAGTAGCAGAAAGCTGAAAGTTGGCCATCCTGAAATGATACTGTAGCAGTCTACTATGGTGTTGTCTGGCTAGGAGAAAATATTTAGTTTGAGTTTCCAAGTTTTAGGGTTTTGTAGATTGTAGCAACAGAAAAACCCAAAAAAAAAAAAAAAAAGGATTTTAGGGTTCTGAAAAAAGAATTATTGAAATGTTTGGTGATTGAATATAAGTTGTAGTTGGAAGGAGGTAAGGATGGAGGAGAGTTATAAATAAGTTCAAGAAAGGTAATGGGTAGGTATCTGAGCAAGCATACTAGCCAACTTCATTAACTCATTCTTTTATTACTCATAACCCTAGCATAATCGTCTCCCCAAATCATGTTATTTGTCATGAGATTCCTGAGTAAAGACTAAGAATGATAAGTATAAACACTTTACCTCTATTAGCAAGCAACCAAAACCAATAACCAAGGATAGTGAAGCAGTTCTTATAACAAAATACTGACTGGAAGGAACCATGACAATTATTTGGGACAATTTCCTGATCTTCCAGCTGAAGAACAAAGTAGCAATCACAATCTAACTTATGGAGGGATATGACTAGAATTTCAGTCTCCTGACTCTTAGTGCACATGCCCAATGATTCATTTTCTTAGGTTTCTGGAACTAGAAGAAAATGTATCTTTTGTAGGAATTCTGTCTCATTTCACTATATCATATAATGAATTCTATTTAAAATGCCCATCCTTATCAATGAATGGCCTTTCACATATACATCAAAGTGACTTCATTGTTTATTCACATAAGTTAGAACATTTAAAGCATATAGCGCATTAAATTTCACTCTACATCAAAAACTAACTTTATATTCTGAATTATATGAAAGCAAAAGGCTAAAGGAGAGACTGACAGTTTCTTGGCATTGTTTTGCAAAGACTCCTGAGTCTTCCTCTCATGTTCTCTCCTCTTTTTGTAATTTTCTTTAACCTCTTCACTTAATTAATATAAACTCTTCACCTTTCCTCAAGATGTCACTTTTGGCTGTGTCTCCATAGACATCATTCCTTTAAATGAATATATGAAAGAGATACATTTTATCAAGTCTTTATTATTTGGTAGTAATTTATTTGGTTTGATATACACTTCTGTTCATGTACCTTTTATCCTAATTTCAAAAACACTTTGTTAGGCTCTACGGTCTTGGAGATGAGCAAGACCAAATCTCTGCCTTTTTTTATTCAGAGCCTAGTAGAGAAGATAGAAATATAACCGAACACAAAACAAACAAGAAACAATTGGTCATTGTTGGAAGATGCTAGTGAACAACTCATTATTCTTATTGTGAAAACCAGTAAAGGAGAAACATCCTTCTTGCTTATCCTGTATGAATGATATACTGAGTACCCAAATAGTGGATGAATGCAAAACATTTTCTTTCATAGACTTACTATAGCAAATGAATGAAGGAATCATGGAGATAGGCAATTATGACATTGTAATCCTTGACCACTGATCATCAATGACTGCTAAAAATCACACACACACACACACACACACACACACACACACACACACACACACACACACACAAATAAAACAAGGTAGTATGTAGCAGCTCCTGATAATGAAAGAATACACTAACACCTATGAAGCAGTTTTACCCCCCCAAAAACCCCCACAACAACTACTACCACAACAAAGCCAAACCCAAATATAATCAAACCTGTAGAACTGCACAATAGGCAGCTACTAACCACATCTGGCTACTGAGTACTTGGAATGTAGCCAGCCTGACTTGAGATGTGCTGAAAATATACATTTTTTAATACTGATCGCATGTTGAAATGACGGTGTCATTTGTACTACCATTCTGTAAAATGTTAACCACTAGAGAAAACTGGGTGAAAGGTGCAGGTAAACTTTGTACTATTTTTGTAACTTACTGTGCAACTATAATTATTTCAAAATAAAAAGTAACAAAAAGAGTGAATTTAAAAGAAAAATTAACCAGGTGTGAGCTGTAGCCTTATTTCAATTCTTATTTTCACTGAAAATAGAAAATATTTTTTAAATATATGACAGAAATTAACATTTGAATATTGACTGGGTATTTGATGTGATAAAATTATTGATATTTTAAAAGTATTATAGTAGCACTGTGGTTAACTTAAAAGAGTGAATCCTTATTTTTTAACTTTTACCAGTATGTATAAACAAAATGATACATGCCTGAGATTTGCTTCAAAATAATGGATGAAGGAGCAGAGCTATAGAAAAAATACGATTGGTCATGAATTGATGACTATTGATATCTTGATGGGTATGTGGGTATTTATTAGAAAATTCTGTCTACTTTTGTGTGTGTCTAATATTTTCCATAATGAAAAGTTTTAAAAAATAGCCCAAAGAGATGAGCAACTTCTTAAAGGGTATTATTAATGGAGATGCTTTTGACGTTTACAATATAATGGCTTGGATTACTTATAATTGACCCTTAGATGAGTTAAATAAAAAATATTTCTACTCAACTTCATTTCAAACAAAACTAATTTAAAAATAGTCACTGAATGCTTACTATGTGCAAGGCACTAGGCTTAAAAATGTCATACCCTGTGTACATCATTCTGCTTCTGAACTGCTGGAAAATCGCCTCCAATAGGTGCCTGCCGACTTAATTCATCATCTTTCAGCTGTAGCCACACCAGAAGTTCCTGAAGAGAAAGGTGCAGACGTTTCCACTGGTCAGAGCTGGCTTCCAAATGGGATCTGCAAAACAACAGGAGCAAACCATGTCAGAATATCTAGAAGTAAAATTAATGATTCTAATAGTTCCATCAGTTGGTTAGTTCCACAGTATATAAACGTATTGTGAACTACATAGCAGTCTTCAATAAGGATCTCATTACCTGCTTTTGAGAACCATAAAAATAGGGGAGTATTCTGTTGACAATTTTGAGAAAAGGCAGTGTTTAGTCATATGCTTATTTCCATATGTAGAATTCTGAGACTTTTGGCATGACATGTACTCTAGAATCGATTGCTTTCCCATACTGCTGCAGTCAATGATTCTTAAAGTTTCTGGTAGAAAAAACTGGACCCAGTGACTAATAAAAAACACTGCATTTTCATGTGGCTCATACTAGTACTGGAATTCTTTCTGCTTTGAGAAATGCAAAGGTCTTTCCCCACATCTTGACTTTTCCAATTCTACACCCTAGGCAGCCTTTTCCATTGACTCTTTCCGTCTGGCGTCTGTTCCTTTCTACTTCTCTTCCCATATTGCTTCTCCTTTTCCTCTACCCTTCTTTATTCGTGTGCACCTGGGATTTGTTTTCACCAAGTTCCAACATTTTCCGCTTTGTTTCCTTTGTGTAAAAACTTCTAAGACAACAACTCACATGGAAGAGTAAAATCAGACATTTGTCTGAAAGCTTCTTCCAAACATGAATAATTTAGGCAGGAGACTGAGTGCTTTACCATCAACTGTATTTAGAACATGTTAATCCTTAGAAATTGTTTAAGAATATACAAATGAAGGATCTGTACTATAAAATTCGCATTTTACTTGAGGATGAGAAGTTACATTAATAAAATATATCATTGTCCATAAAACAAAGAAGAAAGGCAGGATGTTAGCAAAGTTTCATCCTAGGTAAATTAGGAATGATACTGCATCATTCATATATTATCAGTAATTACTATTAATTATTAATAATTAATGTTGCCTATAACATAAATATAACAACGTCTTTAAAGCTGCAAAGACGGAAATGTAAAGCAGAGCAACCAGGTAGAACAACATTTCCCTTAGCTATTTGGTAACTTATCCTGACATTTCAAATACAATTCGCCTTCTGGCCTTAGTCAAACAGAATCACTGAAGAATACTTATCTACTGAAATTAAATTGTTCCAAACTTTCTGAAGGATAATTTGATGATACATAAAAGTCTTTAAAATGTGCAAATATATTGACCCACAAGGTTAAATTCAAGGAATTTATACTAAGAAAGTAACTGGAAATTATTCAAAGATGTAAGTAGAAAAATGTTTTTTATAGCATGATTTGTGATTGATACAAAGTAGAAATGACTTAAATATTCAATACTAGGAAATTGCTTGAGAGATGCAAAATTCCAGCCTACTCATTTCTTTTCAAATGCAATGAAACATGTATATACTTTAAATGTAAAAATTCATGGCATTTATATATGAATTGAATGAAACATTTCTTAATTTAAAAATACTAAGAAGTTGGAATCATTGTATAATGGTGAATTTATACAATAGAATGCTATGCAATGTTCAATATGATGACATAAGCAAAAGTTATGGAAAAGGTCATGATGTCAGTTGCTAAGTGAGAAAACAGGTTACAAAAATGAACACCATCTTTTTTTTAATTTTTCTAAAATATTTCTGTGTGTATATGTATTTGCGTGCATATGTTTGACTATGCGTGAAAACATTCTGGAATGACAGCAAGATTATCCCTTACAGGTAGATTATTGGGTGATTTATTCCTTCATCTCCATACTTCTCTAAATTGTCAACATTTTCTTCCCCTAAAGCACAGTATAAATAGTTTATTCAGAAAAATGAAGGCTTTCCATCAAATGTGATAAATTAAATTGTTCAGGACTCTATGGGTATTTTTTCTTTATTTTATTTTATTATTATTATTATTTTTATTATAAAGATGTGGGGTACAATTCAGGGTTAGGTATTTTTAAAGATGTGGGGCCATTCTTCAAAGATCTAAAACCTTCCATACGACCCAGCAATCCCCCTTCTCAGAATATACCGGGAGGGAAATATTTTCTAATAAATGAATCTTGAAATGTCATAAATGTCATGAATTAAATATAATAGGGCGTGCAGATTGCATGCAATGTAGAGGTCAGTTCTTTTATATTTCTGTTTCCTCCTCTTTTTTGGTTATCACTTTGCCATGATAAGCCTGAGAATTCCCTGTGCAAGATTTTAGCTGTTTAATGACATGTAATGAGTACTGTTTGCAGGGATTCCCTGGGGTGTCTGGAATTCCCAGCTTGGTCCCCTTGAGGACAAAAGAGGTTGTCAAGCAGGATATTTTGAAATGTAGGCTGAGAGAGGCAGAGTCCAGACATGGAAAATAAGTAAATGGTAGAAGAGACACTGATAAATAAATATGTATTGGGTATCTCTAAGTCTTATTGAGGCATTGGAGAGTAGGTAGAGGTGAAGGGAAGGGATGGAGAAAGGAGGGAAGGGAAGGGAGAGGGGAGGAGAGGGAGAGGGGAGAAGGGGGAGGAGGAGGGGAGGACAGGGGAGGGAAGGGGATATATAAAGATGTCTAATGCTTGTCCTTTCTCTACAAGGTAGAGGGGACAAATATTCCTGTGGTGGGAAAGTCTAGAGGAAGATGCAGTGAAGGGCAGGCTGCCTGCAGTGAGACCTCAAGCTGTTGCTTTGTTTACATAAGGCAGTGCTACAACCCCAGTTCTAGGTTAAATGCTGCAGGCTGATCATTAGTTGGTCAATGAACCCCTTTGTATCCCCCAAGAGAAAAAAAATACCTCTGAGATCTAGGGAATTCAGTTCCAAAGGATCTAAGAGAAACTTAATAGCATGAGAGAGAGAGAGGTTATTAGAAGCCAGGGGCAGAGGATAATCAAGAGAGCTAATAGAGCAGCAGAAGAAAGACCTAGAACCGCAGAAGATGACAAACTCTCACATATCCAGGCCCGACTTTTCCTAAGGCATAAAGCTAGGTAAAATTTTAGAATGTTTAATCATCTTAACTACATAACAAATTATTTCCTTTTTTCCCCCTCTTAAAGCCCAAGAGTGAAAGAAAAGATGTGATGTGAGGACAAAACACAAGCAAAAGACTCATAAAAAAAGAGAGGACATTGGGTAAACTCTAGGGAGGTGAAGGACAGCCAGAGAATGGTTTCTTATTGCAAACAACATGCACAAAGGTATTCAGTCTAAAGCTCTGGGTCTCAAATTTAGAGTGCATAAGAAATGTTTGAGCAGCTTGTTTAGAATCCAGATTGCTAGGTGCGAACCCCAGAATTCCTGTACTTCTAACAAGAATCTGTGCTTTTAACAAGAACCTTCACAACTCTGCAGGTGAGCTCCAGAAAACATTTTTTGATAAAGAATGTATTAAACATTTCTGATATGCCCCAAATGTTACTTGTGTCTCTATAGGGTAAAGGTAATATTTGTCAGTGGCATGATTTTGAAGATTTAAGTGTAATGAAACACTGTGAACTCAGAAAATATTTTATTTGACCGTGTTAAGCTTGTGAAATGTTTTCAAGACATATTTCTAATACATTTGCTGAAAGCAGCTGCCCTATTTTATTTTCACGAGTGTACACCAAATATTTCTAAATAATTAACTTATGTCTATATTCTGAATGTCTTGTCCTGAAAATGCTTCTTTGTATTTGTAATATTTTTTTTCCTGGTTATATCATAGGTTGATAGGGTTGGAAGGAGCCACACAGATTATAGTTTGTTTTCAGGTCAACCTTCTTGTTTTGCATATGTGGAAATTAAAATGCAAAAGTATAAAACTGTGCTGAAAAACATAACTTGAGCTGTCATATTTAGACATGGGAAATGGAAATTACAAATTTTTGTTGGATAAGAATTTAAATTAAATTATACCTAAAACTGCCTCTGTACATTGCAAATGGCAACCTACTTTAATATGTAAGCAAAATGCAACCTAACTTAAAAGTACATTTTTGTAACAAATAGATGAGTTTCAGCCAATCACAGCAGCTAAGCTTCAGCCAATCACAGGTTGCCAATTGTCAGATCATGTCCATATAAGGCAAATGTTTCATTACACCATGCCCAAATAAGGCAAATTTTAAACTTTAACCAGTCAAGCTGTTTCTGTATGTCACTTCCTTTTTATGTCTATAAATACTGCCTGTCCACTGTTGCTGGGTGGAACTCTTTGAAACTATTCTCAGTGATGCTTGGTTCATGACTTGTTTTTTTTTTTTTTTCTCAAATAAACTCTGCCATACTTAATTTGTCTGAAGTTTGTCTTTTAACATTGCTAATTGTCAAATACATTCTATTTGCTCTTACCTACTCAACAAAAAATAAAATAAGTGGTTTGAAGGGGCACACGCAGCTTCTATTTATTTTGTTAATCTTTATTAGTGAGGACAAGAGCTTAGGGGCTACTTAACTTTTAACAAGGCAGGTGTTGATGTTTAAAAAGCAGATAATTCCACAATTTGTAAGGTTTAGGTAAAATGCAGAACCTTTAGATGTGTTGGGATATATTGCTTGGTCTTTAAGGAACTCTTCAGTGTCAGAACTCTAAGAATTATAGGAGCTGATAAAGTGATTGTTATTTCTCTAGACACAGATATTTCAAGTGTGATTTGGTTGATGCCTAGTTTGAAATGCTTAATAAAACTTTACTCTGAAAGACATGTATTCTTAAAGCAAAATGTGTTATATTGAATTCATTTTTCATTTTGACTTCCTTTATAAAACTAATGATAAATTCCTGTATATCTTTGATACCCTTGTGTAATAAAATAGCACTTAAGTATATAGAAAGAAAAGGTAAAAAGGCAGAAATAATAAAGAACCACAGAAATAAAATGGGAGCTATGGGGCTTTAAATAAAAACAGGGAATTAAACCCAAAGAGAAGTCAACATTTTTTTTGTAGATGGACCTTGGGCTGCAACTTCCAAACATAATTACCATTCTAAGAGTGAGAGAAAGAGGGATTGAGATACTCAATGTCTAAGCTGCATTTTTCTCTCAAAGGTAGAAATACTCTGTCTCCTTTTGCTCTTTCTTTGTTCTCCACTATAGAAAAAACTTGAACTATTCTGTATTCTAATACCAAGTACTCCCCAAGAGATTTATTGCTGCTGTGAACTATATAATATCAGTTTTCTTGCCTCTTATATTAATGTTCAACATTTTATAAATGTGAACATTTTCATATAATATTTACAAATTTTTCTGCCAAGTATAAAAATCTCACAGAATATAAATATTGCTGAAACTATGTTTGCAAGATATATGATTTTATGGCTAATAATATATATAATAATCTGGAAAAATAATCTGGTAGCAGAATAAATTGAAGTCTTCAGATATATTTTTTATGTAAAAAGGTGCTTGACTACTTCTCAAATTATTAATACTTAAAAAATAAAAATACAAAGTTTGCCAATATGGAATATTTAAGAATGAGAAACATGATCTTTGGCTAATTACCATCCTGATATTGGGTAAAGTCATCAGAACTGTGTGTGTGTGTGTGTGTGTGCGTACATATAAGTAAAAATTTTCACTTTATTTCTCTCCCACTTAAAGAAGTTAATTATTTGTTTTGTTCAATGCTACTTAATTATCACTGACCATTTCCTTCTCCTCCTTATATATCTTGGCCAAAACTTGATGTGATTATGCATATGGAATGATAGCATAACTTTTCTTGGATTAAATTATGAGCTAGCACTATACAATTTCAATGAAAGTATTTTTCCTTCAAAGACATTGTATTTAAATTTTCTTACACCATGTCCTTTAAAATAATCAGCTCTATTTAAATTAAGAAAACCAAGGTAGAAAAATTCAACAATTTTCCCAGGTTCATAAAGTGTGATTGTAGAATTAAAATAATAGAATTATAGAGTTGCAAGAGAACTTGAAGAGACCACCCATGTTTCTAGTCAAACGTGTCCTTTTCAGTGAGGGAGAAAATTGAAGTCTGAAACAGTTAAGTGACTTGCTCAAGATTATATGCAGCCGGGCTCGGTGGCTCAGCCTGTAATCCCATGCCTTTGGGAGGCTGAGGTGAGTGGATTGCCTGAGCCCGCAGGTTCGAGACCCGCCTGGGCAGGCGAGACCTCACCTCTACACTAAAATAAAAAAATTAGCCGGGCGTTGTAGCGCACGCCTGTAATTCCGGCTACTCGGAAGGCTGAGGCGGAAGGATCGCCGGAGCCCAGCAGGTCGAGGCTGCGGTGGCCGGGAACGGCCACTGCACTCCAGTCTGGGCAACAGAGTGAGACTCCAACTAAAAAAAAAAAAAAAAAAAAAAAAAGAGTATATGCTAGGTAGTTATAATATTATATACATTATAAAATTATATACTAGGTAACAGAACCAGAAGGGAAACTACATTGCCCAAATGCTGGCCCAGAACTCTTTCTGCTCTACCTCAGGAACTTATTTAGAATTTGGAGTTATTGTACTCATCTAATTTAGCTGGAGAAAGTAAGCCTAGCCCCAGAAAACAACTCTTGAATATTTGAAGGAACTTGTGATCAAGTGTAAATTAGAATAGTACTGGGAAGAACTGATGAAGAAACCACCAGAGAAGGAAATATTCATTATGAAATCTGAGTCAAAATTTGGAGAATGAGAGGAGACAAGTTGTTACAAGTGTGAGAATAACCAAGTGTGCAAACTCATGTGAGAGAGTGAAGAAATTGTTGGGGAATAGGAATGGAGTTAGAAGGCAGAATCTACTTGGCTCAGAAAATCCATGTTGGGGACTAACTAGAATCCTGCTTGGTGAGAAAGGAACTGGAGGCAAATAAAGAGCAGAGAAGGGAAGGGGTCAGCAAGGACTTATTAGGCACAGTTGGTAGCGAGTGAAAGGTTTGCTAGGTTCTTTCTTTTTTTTAATCAATATTTTTTATTACGATGTTGTGGGGTACAGTTAAGGGTTAGGTATAAAAATACATTTCATTCAGGCACCCTGTTGACAAGAGGTGTTTTCCCGTCCCCAGACAGATATTTGCTACAGTTAATCCCATCTCCCCCCCCATAGTTTCCCACTACTGTCAGTCATTTTCTTATAGTATTGCGTTGGATGTTCAAGGTCCATTATATGAGTGAGAACATGTGATACTCGGATCTTTGTTTCTGTGAGAGGTCACTCATTATTATAGACTCTAGTTCCATCCAGGTTGCTGCGAAATTCATAGGTTCTAGTGACTAAATATAACTTCATGAAAAGCAATGATTTTTTTAGTCTGTTTTGTTTGTTTGCATCCTCAGTGTCTAGAGGGGTGCCTAGTACATAGTGGGTATTCATTAAATATTTGTTGAATGAACAAATAAATGAATGAATGAGAAAGATACGAGCACCAAGATTGAGGTTCTTGAATAGAAGAATCATATGACAGAAATAGTTTCCAGGGGAGAGTGTTCTTGTAAATGTGTAATGGATAATCTAACTATGTAAAGGGACAGAGACAAATATATCAACATGGCATGACATGAAGACTTAAATAAGAGTCATGTCACAGGAAGAGAAAAGTTGTAAGGCAGAAGAAAAAAAATGGAGGAAAAAGGACTTGATATGAATTTGGATCTGGAAGCACAGGATGTTCTTTATGAGTCAATGACATGCAATGGGAAACTTCACAATCATTTGGATTCGAACTCATTTTTTAAAAAATGCACACTTGGGAAATTATGCACTAATGGTTTTATTTATTGAAATATAAAAATGGCTTCAAAATCCTTCATAAAACAATGAACGAACTGTAATTTCTTAGCATAATATGTTCTAACTTGGGCAAATCTTGTATTCCCAGGGTATCTTTGAAACTATTTTTTTTTAAATTGTGGCAACTTTTCACTGTAAAATAACCCCAGTGGAGTAACTGATGAGATTCACAATGCAGGCTTATCAGTGCCACTAGGGGTTCTATATCTAACTGTTTTAGTGTTCATCTGTCCTGTTTCATAATCATTTCAAATTACTACTTCTACTGTGCATCTCTCAAATGAACCCTGCCATTCGCTATAGATTGACTGATAACCTTACTTCAATCAAGTGTCAGGAAATAAACTAAATTGCTTTGATGTGAAAAATTACTTCTTTGCTTTTATAAGTGAGTGCTTCTAACATATTCTGTATTATTAGAGAGGCCTACTTAAAAGCCAAAACCATTGATCTGAATATTTAAATTCTAGAATTTGCAGCACCTTAGATAAGCTAAGGTAACTGTTTTCTACTTGATTAATGACAGCAAGCATTAAACTGCAGTAGCTGGCATATGGGAAATTGCTGAGAATGAAGAGCCCATATTTTGGCTGACATGCTGTTTGCCGCTTTCAATTCTCCTTTTATTTTATCAAGTTCACATGAAGGAGAGAAAAGGCACTGAGTGATGTTGAGAACAATTATAGCACCTTTCTTTTTCTTTCCTGCAAAAAAGAATAACTTTTTAAATTTACTTTCCTGCTGATATCTTTTCCATCTCACATATTTCATTCCTTTTTTAATGACAAATGTTATGAAAGTGGCCTTGATCACCACACACTCTGACCTCTCTTAAGAGTTTAAGCTGTGTAAAAGCTAACGGAACCTCCCTATGAAAATGCCATTGTCCATTGCTGCCTCCAACTCATTATCAGCACATTGAAGCAAAATAGGAAGATGAGGAAGAATGTCTGGGAAGCTGGGGTGCAAACTTGGGGAAAAATCCCTCACCAAAAAAAAAGGCAGACCTTTTCTGCTTCTAGAAAACTGTTTCGCTATTTCATCCTTTCAATTATTATGCATTTATTTGTAAAAATTTTCTTTTTTCTTTATACTCTATGACACAATGTGACCTTGGATCTGCCACTTACTTATATATATACACTTATATATATATATAATATATATATACACTTATATATATACTTATATATATACACTATGTTAGTGTTAGTTGCTATCATTTTGCTCATATTTGGTGCAGACCTTTGCAACAGTATTTTTGAATCAATACAAGTTCAGTTCTTTTTTTTTCCTCCTTATAGAAGACAAAATGTTAGACGTTGAAATTTTAGACAATTTAGAATAATGATAAAGAAGAAAAAAAAGTCCCCTCTGTAATCTTACTACCTAAAGGTAGTAACTACTCCTATTATTTAGTGGCCTTCCCTCATAACTATTATTAAGTCCATTCATCCTTCTCTGCTTCCTTCCACTACTACCTTTGCTCTAAACACAGCAGAAAGCACAACATTTTTTTTTTTTAGAGAGAGAAATGAATTTAAAATGGCAAGCAATTAGAAAGTAGGAATCCTGGCTTCCACTCCCTGCACTTCCTAGGCCATTTAAGCAACAGCGAGCATTTCACTTCCTATTGTTGCTCTTTTATCGCTCCACTGAACTACTGAAAAACTGGGATAACAAGGACTTCCCTCTGTGTTCTTTAAGATGTTGCTGAGATACATCCGTTAATTTCCCAAAAGAAAGTTGATACACAGAAAGGGGAAAAGCCCAAGTAGATGAGTGTAGTATAACTAGAAGCTTAGTCTAGAGAGGATGTGTTTCAACAAATTCTGAGAGGAAGCAAAAGACAGGAAGTAGCTACACTCTCTCTGGAACTACAGGAACTAAAAAGAGGTCTCCTCTAAACTATTCACAATAATACATTATTGTTTTTAAAGAACGTCCTCTGGCATGCATTTAGACTAATGGTAAAAAAAAAATTCATAATAAATATCTGCGAATTTTATCACTTTCTGTAAAACCCTGTGATAAGCCAAGAGAGAACTCTGTGAAATTAGGATAGTTGTGCTCCTCATTTAAATTCACTCTAATGTCTTAATATGCATGTCTCCTGTGGTTATAAAATACTATTTTAATCTAATCTGAATCCTCAAGTATCATCTCCATACCAAGCAAATAAATGATTCACTTATTCAAAATTAAATGAATCATTCTAAAATTGGGTGATTTACATAAACATGTGAGACATTAGTTACTTGTGCCAAGACAACGAAAATAATTTGTCATTTTAATTCATTTTTGACTTTTTTGCTTCAGATCTTTTCCTACCTAATGTTGAGAGACTTTTTCCGAAGTTCACTCCACTTGAAGTTCATGTTATCCAAACGTCTTTGTAACAAGACTGCATCATCAGAACCTTCCAAGGATCTCAGGATTTTCTGGCCATTTTCATCCAGGTTGTGATAGATATCCGTGTGAGCTTCGATTTCTCCTTGGAGGTCCTACAGGACAGCAGGAAGAATACGTGCGGAATTACCAAACAAAAGAAACCAGCTATGAATGTGAATTTGGAGAACTGCAAAAAATACATTAGTTCAAAAGACATTTCAATCAGACCAACTAACAAAAAGATACACTTCAAATCAGTTTTCTTGGTATATTATCTCTTTTTATTATTATGTAGATTGAAAATGGGCATCTTATTAGGTGTAATAAATTTGTTCCTTGCCATTATGAGCTGGAAAGCAATATACCTATAACTTTGTAAATTTCATAATTTATATCCTCCAGTCCATGGACAAAATATATTGTTTTATCAAAGTGAGATGAAGTAAAATTCCATGATAAAGAATACCCCAGTGCCAATCATTCCATTACAATATCGGTTAAGTCATATTTTTCAAGCACATAGTAATTGTAGAGTTGACTCTGACTGTAAAAGCTTACTGAAACTAATAAACTAGGTTGTACTTTGTCTACAACGCCAACACATTAATAGGAGTCTATCATGGTAAGAATCTTTTTGACAACACACATTAAGTTCACCTTGGCATTATAGCATCATACATAAATCACAGCATCACACGTTTAAGATTTTTCCATTTAAAATATCATCATATTTTAAGCGTGACAGGTGGAAAGTCCATAGGACCTTGGTAAGAGTTATGATAAGAGGTTATGCATTCAACCTCATTTGTATAAATACAGATCAAGAAAATCATCATAGTAGAAGAATCTGACCTTTACATGGTATGTCTTCCTGTGTAACATTTTCAGCTTGAACCGGGGACTACAGCACTGATCCTGTTGCATAGCAATCCTGAGAAAACCCAGAAATTGAAAGAGCCCTGCTTTAAAATGCCAACTTTGCTTACATTCTGTTGACAGAATGAATTTTGGAGCACAGGCTTCACCAGTTAATAATAATAAACGGCCACTTTGTACTCCTCTAAACGGTAGCCAGGCGTGTGGATGTGGGAGGGACCTCAAAGAGAGGAGGCCTGGAATATGCAACTGACAGTTTATATTAAACAGCCAACTTTTCTTATCATTTTGCCATTACAAGCCAGAGACATTATAAATTCATTTTATATATGTGTTTTCTCCTTGTTCCCAGCAGAACAGTCAATGCCAAGGGAACATTCCTTAGAGAGCTGCTGGGTACCAGCATTCCTTTCAGCCTACACAATGAATGGAGGCTTTGTACATTATCTGACTTGCTCTTAGAAATTTGTATGCTTCTGTTCAACAAGTTTAAAAATTAATTCTGAAGCTCTGAACAATTGGATTGACCTGTGTAACTAGACAATTTTTTTCCTCTTTATTTGTCTCTCTCTTTCTAAAATTGAATTAAATTGCTCTGCTAAAGTAAGGAGGAAAGTGGCAGCAATTACATGTTAGAAAATCAGGAGACTGTGTTATGTTTTCAGGCACAGTCTCTTAAGATGCAGAATTTTGAGGGTTGCACGAGTAAGGTAGATAGACAATGAATGTCTCCTGTCACTCTTTTTGGCAGCCAAAGTATCACTGATGGGCTCAAAAGAGAGTTGTGTCCCATTCTCTTTGACTGGGAGACAGGGAGGGGAATATGAATAGAACCACATCGGAAGTTGAGAGAAGGGAAATATTGAAACAGATTGATTAGCATCTATCTCTATCTCATCTCAGCCAGGCTTGAACTAGAAGGATATAGCTTGATTTTAAAACTTATGTGGTAAAATCTTATGTGGAAAAAAACAAAACTAAACAAACAAAAAACTAGTCTTGGGCTTCCTGTAGAATGGAGTTTGGTCAAATATACATCCATTTTATGTTTCTTTTTCTTTTTTTCCCTTTTATCTACATGGAATAAGATGAGTTGCCTAATTTGCCCCTTTTTTCAGGAAAAGAGAAAAGTGAGATAATTTATCTAAATATATTGGGACAAAAAGCCAGATCTAAATCTCAGATAATTTCCTCACTTGTCTCTTTTACTTTACCTCTGTTAGGTTTAATTTGTATGCTACTTAAAACCCTCCCTCTGAGTACACAGTTGATTAAAGTCACACTTTCAGTTGTTCAAGAAAATTAAATATTTTAACTAATAAGACCAGTTCTCCACACTAAGATGGCATATAAATGATACTATATTTGAATTTTTAAATCCTGCATTGATAGCATAGACCCAGACTTAATTAGTAGTTCCTGAAGATTATGTATACCATGAAGCTACCAACACTTTCTTTGTTAAATAAAAAAGGTCTTTTAAAGCAGAAACGGAATGCTGACTCATGAATTTGCTAAGGCTCATCTTTGCCATGTATGTTACACTGCATATAAACAAACATCTTTTTCATATCATCAGCAAAGAAAATAATATGAAATTGATAAACAAGTATTTATTGAGGACTGATTATTTGTCTTGTCTTGCACCATGAGAAATATAAGAGGAGTTCAAGTGACAGTTCTGTCTTTAATTTTCCTAAAATTCAGTGCAAACCTTTTGTTTAATTAATTTATATTGTCATCTACATATTGATGTAAATTTTCTGCCAAATCTCATAGATAATGGAATAAAAACGTATCCCTTTAAAAATGCAGAAGTGGCTGAAGTAAAATCATAGTATTGGCAGGAAGGTAACTCTTACATCAGTACTACTTTTTGAGGTCATGATGGTGGTTTAAATAAAAAAATGACATATGTACAGTAAAGGGCCTTATAGGTTACAAAGCACTTACAGATGTACCACCTTAGTTATTCTTTCCCTGGCTCTAGGAAGTACATCACATTTTCTGTTTTACAGATGAGAGCACTGAGGCTCAGAGATGTTTAACTGACTTGCCTAAAAGTCATATATCCAATAAGTGTTAGAACTGGGAAATAGATCCAGTTCTCTTGACTCTAGAAGATCTTGGACTGTCTGCACCAACCCATTTGTTATAAGCATTGGATGTGATATACAGTAGTGACTGAAGCTGAGCAAAGACACTACTTACAAGAGGAAGAAAATGACTGTTGAGGGAAAAGCACACTGAAAGACAGCATTTCTGAGTATGATAAAACATTTACTCACATGGATTGATTTGTTCTGAGTGAAAAACTGGATTCTGACTACCTTTTTCACTTCTGATTTTTGCAATTGAGGACCCTGAATCACTTGTGAGCAAAAATTGCACTGAAGAAGTCTCTTTACTGCAAAATATCCCCGCAGCCAGAACAGAAATTGTCCCATCAGAAATTCGTATATTTGTCTACAAGAGCCATGTGAACTATGAGCAACACCAAGTAGTGACTTGACACATCAGCATAAACATAGTTCGACCATGTTTTTTGGGACAGCAAGCTGGTAAGGAATCTTTCTAGCTACGGGAGTCAGGTAGATTACCCTAAAAGGAAGGTATCAGTGAAGAACAGAAGGTTCTCTTTCAAAGTCTGGCATACTCTCATGGAGATTTCTCCGTACCAATAGGCAGCATGAGTCTTATGTGGGGAGGACAGGGCAGGTAGGAAGGAACATACACTTTGCATAAAACTACTGTAATTACATCTGTCTTTTTTTTTCTTTTTAATTCTCATGAAGGTGTGATCCCAGATATCTGTCTTAAGACTAAACCTTAGACTTAGGTAGCACAGAAAAGCAGAAGGTTGATACGGAGAATTAAGTGGGGTTCTCAGAGGATAGTCAATATGAACAAAAGGTAATTTTCCTAAGAAATTTTCATAGTTTTATTTCACTTCTGACTAAACTAGAAAAGATCACTCAAGCCTTAGTTATGCCATTCACTATATGCGGTCTAATTTTTCTTTTATTTTCATGACTGTATTTTTTAGGAAGAGCAATAACTAATGAAAAGGGGAAAGGTGTTTGTTATATAACAACAAAAATCAAAGTGGCAACAACAGCAACAATATATTTAAGACTTACTATACACCAGGCACCGTCCAAAGCACTGTAGATACATGAGCTCATTTTATCCTCTCAATAACCCTCTAGGGTAGGCATTATTACTATCTTCATTTTCCATATAAGAGAATGAAATTACAGAAAAGTTGACTAAAAATGCCCAGGGTCACATAGCTAATAAATGATGCAGCAAGATTTCAAACTCAGTCAGACCCCAGGGATTGTGCTTTTAACCACTATATTACTTCTGAGTTGGAGCTTGTTGATGGAAGTTTTTTTCTATTAATAATATCCCCATCTAAATTTCAGCAAGTCTAGCACTGCCATTAGACAATGAAAGATAACATTGTTTTCAGCACTCAAAGAGTAATTTTGTGTTCTTATTAATATGGAGACTAGTAAACAGATCTGAAGCAGTAGACAGAGATGAATCCAATACAACAAGAGAGAACACAAAGCAATTGAGAAAACGGGTGCAAGTGAAAACATAATGTGTGTCACCCAAAGGAAACATATAGCATGATGTTCTATACAACTATAGAGCAAATTCAGCTGTGAGTATCAAAAAAGGTTTAGATACAATGTAAAAAATATGTTCATAGTATAGTGGTTTTAGGAATAAGGGAGATCTTGTTTCCGGGAGGCGTTTACAAATCCCACACTTGCTTTCAATTTAAGAGACTAGCCTATTCTGTTGTGAGCCCTCTTTCTTAGCCTTCAAGGAAAAGTCACGGCAAAGTGCATTAAATAGACCTAGGTTTGACTCTCCTCTTTCTCTTTTCCTCATAAACTGCATAATTATAAAAACTTTTAAATTTTTTTTGCTTCACCAAATATTAAATTATAACATCTACTTGTTCCCTTGTTTTGAATATTCCATGAAATAATTTTTGTAAAATACTTTGAATGGCTAATGTAAGGCATACTTTCATAAGAGAATCCACATGGAAATCAAGTGACAGAAATAGACTTCATGAAGTCATCCTACTTGGCTTGAAACTTAAGTGATGGAGAGGGTTGAGAAAGGTGGAGAAAACAAGATGTTCCAGGAAAATGAATAGCATGGAACTGGCATAAAGGTGAAATAAGTTTAGTTTATCATCAGGGACAATGAGTTACACAACCTGATTGGAATGGACAACGGGTGTTAGGGAGAAATGAGTAGAATTCAATTCAATTCCTTAAACCAAGTAGGGAAAGCCTTTCTTTAGGAAGCCATTTAGGATAAAAGTTTATAAAGAAAAGCACAGAGGCATAGTTATTGAATATTAAGTTTTACTATCTCATCCAACAAGTAGAATAATCCACGGTGTTCATCAGTAAAAAGACAAATGGAAAAAAATATGAAAAGTTACAAACTTTTTACGAGAAGAAAAATAAAGAAGGGAGATACCAAGAATTAGTGCTGCACCCTTCCTTTTATTACCCCCCTCCCAAATAGTCATGATAATATTCTGGAACATCAAGGATAATACACTCACATATTTGCTTTCCAATATATATAGAATTATTTGTCTCTATAATAGAACTCAACAGATGTAAATTTCCCTATTTCAATAAAACTGAGAAGTGAGAAAACAAACAAAAAGATACAGGAAGGATAAAATCAAGTTACTATTCTCTTTAAATAATCTATTATAGACACACTATCTCTCAGTTTTTCAGAATGCAGTTAGTATATGAATAATTTTAAGACCGTTAGTTCCTCTTTACTGATACGTTTTACCTAATTCAAATAAGCCTGATAGAGAGGAAAAAAGTTATGATCTGATTTCCAAGAACTTAGAAAGTTAGAAACAGATGATCCAAAATAAGAAAGAAATTATTTTTGCAGGCTAAGTTGAGAGTAGCAAGAAGTGACACCTGACAGAGAACCAGAAAGGTGTAAAAGGAGCCACAGGAACGCATAATTGACCAGGGTCACACAGTACGGAAACTAACAACTCTACATGCAGTAGTAGCCCTTGAAGGCGTCGCCTAGTCCTACAGTGAAGCAAAATAATTGATGTTAATGAGGATGATCCTGAATTTGACAGAGAAGGTAGATTTATGTTCAATAAAATCTGTTTAAGAAGGAAGCAGTGAGCCGGGCTCGGTGGCTCAGCCTGTAATCCCACGCCTTTGGGAGGCTGAGGTGAATGAGATTGCCTGAGCCCGCGGGTTCGAGACCCACCTGGGCAGCGAGACCTTATCTCTACAATAAATCAAAAATCAGCCGGGCGTGGTAGAGTGCGCCTGTAATTCCGGCTACTCAGAAGGCTGAGGCGGAAGGATTGCCGGAGCCCAGCAGGTTGAGGCTGCGGTGGCCGGGAGCGGCCACAGCACTCCAGTCTGGGCGACCGAGTGAGACTCCAATTAAAAAAAAAAAAAAAAAAAACCCAAAAAAGAAGGAAGCAGTGTATGTGAAATGCTTTAAATGACTTTTATGCAGTATAGTTGTTTTGAAAAGGTGTTGCTGCTTTAAAGAAGTTAAACAAAACAAAAACACTCATACAAAAGCAAAAGTCTCTTAGCCTGTTTACTCTAAATGATTCATTAAACGTGGACTGTAAATAGCTGAGGTTTTGAGGCACACACTCATACACTCTCACAGAGAGACAGACATTGCATTATGAAGATATAAGAACAAAAATCGAGAGTAAACCTTTCGAAATGTGTACAACAATCTAAAAATAAAAAGCATGGACTTGTGTTTTGTATGTCTGGTATTTGTAATTTTTAAATTCATGTTATAAAAGTATTGGTCTGCTATTGTTTGGAAATTCAAACTAGCAAAAGAAAACAAAAGTATCTTTTCTAATGGATTTTTTGAGGAATATCCATATAAAGGAATAGGATCCATAATCTTGACCTTATAAGGACTGTAATCTAATCACTGGGGGTCCTAATAAGAGCAGGAAATACAGTTGGGTAAAGATTCACAAGAGGGTGTGAGTTTTTTTTTCCTATTTGATATGCGGTCATGACAATACCTTTAAAAGCAGCAGAGTTGTCATCTCAAGAGAAACAAGAGTTAATTTGAGGACTGCTGTTTGGCTGGAAGCCAGGTTGCTCTAGGTAGATAAGGAGTATGTTTTCAGGTTCACTGACTTGCAATGCATCTTAAATGAGCAGCTATGGATTTAGGAGTCCACCGGCTTTACTTTAAAAATGGCTGTTATTAAAGTTCTCAGAGACTATTATCCTGCAGGGTTTGTTGTCTTCGCTTTCATATCTCATTTGAAAATTCTCACACTTAAGCACTAGAACAGTGAAGAGAAGGAATATGCTCTCTGGACTCAGTACATTCCCAGGCGCAAAGCTTTATTTCAAAATCTAATCTTTAAAAATGCCTGGCCTGGGGTGGATTACCCTCAGGAAACTGAGCAAAATCCCCATTTGTCAAACTGCCTTCAGCAATCCCAAACTCTGGTAACACGCGATGCTTTCGCTCCTTGCCTGACCATCTCTCATTTACTCCATCCTTAAAAGTTCTTTTTAAAACTGAAGAGTTCATTTAAGATATATAGGTTGGAAGTAAGATGAGAGGGACCTCTTTTGCATCTTGTTCTTCCTAGTTTCTTTTTATTCAGTCACAGGACAAACGTTCTCTGCATGCTTATTCATCACACAAACAGGCATTAAATACCTATTGTATATCCATAAGTAGGGCCAATCGTATCGACCTTATAAGGTTTTGTCAAAAATTAAATAACATGATGTGAGTAGAACATCCAAGTGCCTAACTCAGTGCATTACCTACCATGAGTGTTCATTAAGGTTGCATCTCTTTAGTCCCCCTCTCACCTTCTGCTGTGACTTCAAGCCTGTTAGCAGAGAAGACACGAGTTGTAGGCAGAACTGAGGAGAGTCAATTGTGGAGGTTCAAGGTTAAGACCTTTGAATGCAAGCTGGAGATGATTTCTGATCCTACAAGGATAGAATTCCATAGTAGCTTCCTGTGTAAAGGTGTGGCATCATGATAAAAAAAATATTTGTAGTGATTATCGGGAGGATGGTTTTTAGGGTAAATGGCAGCACAGTGAGAATGGAGGCAGGAAGTCAAGTTGTGCAGTGCAGTCAATCAGGAACCAACAAAATGGTACTTCCAGAAACAGAAAGAAAAGAGGGAGAATGTTGCTGCCACCAAGTGCTCATGAATTACAGAAATTAGCTGTGTGTGTGACTTAATTTTATCCTTCTCTTGATCTACTTTGGAAGGTGGAGTTTTGGAAAGTGATAACTATTCACAAAAGAATTTTTTGTTTTCTTTTAATGTTGGGATCTCTGTCATCACAACTGGAGTACAGTGGCACAATCACGGCTCACTGCAGCCTAAACCTACTGGACTCAGGTGATCCTTTGACTTCAGCCCCCTGAATAGCTGCACCACTATGTCTGGCTAATGTTTAAAAAAATTTTCATAGAGACAAGGTCTTTCTATGTTGCCCAGACTGGTCCTGAGCTCCTAGCCTAAAACAATCCCCCTACTTCAGCCTCCCAAATTGCAGGAATTATAGGAATGAGCCATCAAGCCTGGCCCACAAATGCATTTTAAAGATAAAAATGTCATTTTAATTTTTATTTCCCAAGTAGTAAGAAAAAATTACATATAGTGTGCTTCAAACACACACACACACACACACACACACACACACACACACACACACACACACACATTGGGGCCAAATAAATGAGAATAACAAGATCACTGACACCGACACTGTGCATATAGGCACAGGTGACTCCAACCTTAAGTATATATTAGAAGGAAAACTTGAGCCGAGGGACACACACACACACACACACACCCTATTGGGATTTCCTAAACTGTATGGGTGTGAGTTTTAAAAATCACAATGTTTTGAGAAGGAATGGGTGCAACAACACTGCTTCGGATGTTTTTAAAAAGGCCAAAGCCACGAATCCAGAGGGGAACTCACTTAAATATCCGTTTGGTACTATACAAAAGTTTAATGAAAGGATGGTATGCCTCCATAATGCTGGTGTTGGAGGATAATCCAAGCCCAAAGACTGGCTGAGTTTTCTTTTTTAATACTATATCCAAAATCCATATAAAAAACATACTATGCTGCAATATTATTTCAGATAATGCTATACTTCTTTAGTGCTTCATAATTGGATATTTCCTGCACGAGACAACTTTTAGAAGATGATCACCAACCGTAATCTTGAAAGACCTTCACATGCAAACTCTAGATTGTATGTTTAAATCATAGAGGCAACCACATATGAAAAGTCTACAAGTCTGAAGGTACTTTTGTTTTGTATTATTATGCAGGAATCAACCTGTTTGAAGAAAACTATAGTTATCTGAAAAAAGACCTGATGGGTCTTTTCAACATGGAAACAGGTTTATTACAGCAGAACGATGATGAGGGGTGGAGGTAGGGAAGGAGGATGAAACAGGACATGAAACTAAGACTTACAGTCCTTATAAATCCCTCACACCAACTCTATGAAGTAGACCTTCTTATCCTCCAATTGAGAAATCTACGACTTAGAGAGATGAAGTAACTTGTCCAAATTCCACAGCTGTTATGTGGGAGAAGCAGGATTAGAGCACAAATCTGCCCAAATGTATATTCTTTTTACTCACTTACACTCCCCAATTTCTTCCCCACTCATTTAATAAAAGCAAGTGACTTCTGACTTGGGCTACATGTAGCATAGTAACATCATAACATAATTAACTCATTGAGGCACTTGTGAGATATTTGGTTTCAGGGCACTGTGATACTTGATAGGAATGGCCAACAACTGAATTAGTTGCCTACTTAGTGAATTTTAAAAAAAACTTCTCCTCAGTCAACTCAGAACTAAAATCTTTGATGATTTCAAGTGACTCTAAATCAACAGAATACATTCCTATTCTTAAAGTAGGCAACTGTCTTCCCATGAATCAAAACACATCTGCTTATATTAATCTATGCAATTTGTCTACATTATGTATAGAGTTAAAAGTTAGAAAAACGTCTTATTTCTGGAACCTCTTTGTCACCAAGCTATTTTTTTTCTCTAAAGAATCACCTTGGCTCAAGATTGTATATCAGAAATAAGTAATTAGTTGATGTCAAGTTTCATCTTTTTCCAACAGCAATATGTAAGAAGAAGGCAAGAACATATGGCAAGGTGCCATAATTATTTTTGATCATAGTTTAAAAATCATAACAGCCATGTAGTTAATTTCCTCTGGCTTGTTTTAATTATGAAGGTTGTAAATGCAAAACAACAACCTCATTCCATTTCCTACCTTTCCCTCCAAAACCTCATAATACCCTCAGCTCAACATTAAAACAACCCTACACTGAGGTAATTATTTAGAATATGTCAATAATGTGAACAACCTAAGATATTTCTATTTTTTGGTTCAAATAGCAGGACAATTTCCAAAATAATCACAAACACTCAGATTCAACTGTATTCAATAGTGGATACTCTTTAGCCAAAATCTTAGTGATATTAACCTTAGCAACTTTAAAATCATTTCTAGGCATGTATAAGTTTTGAATGCTAAAGATGGCCCTAGTAACAATGACGTTAACAAAAGTCCTGACATAACCGGGTCTGGTTTTCTGGTATTCTTCGATGAGTTAATTTGTCTACTACCAATTAGATCAAATTTCTTCTGCTGAAGAGTGTAATGGTTTTTTGTGTATATCTAGAGAGTTATTTCATCTTATTTTGATTTTCTTCTCTCATGAAATAGGGTGAAGGGTGGCAACGACAGATCAAAAGTACCCTTTTTAAAAAATGTATGAGAAAAAGGAGGAAGAAGGTATATGCTTTGTGCATGTTAATGTAAAGGTAGGTAACATTGGCATCCCTGCTAAAGGAAACATCATAAATGAGAAAATGGGCAAAATTCTTAGGGAAATTTCTTCATTCCTAGAACCCATGAAGTTGGGACCAGAAATCCATTCATGAGTTTTCCACTGTATATCTATAAATCATTCCCAAAGCATTCAGTTATGCTCAGAAGGTCCCAGAGGCTCTTGGACCATCGTGTTAAAGCAAGCCCAGGGTATTCTTGGCCTTTGGCTATGATATGATGCTCCTTTCACCTGAGAATGAGTCAATTTGGAAAACTATCCCCAAGAAGGCAAGGTTTGGTAAGGCTTAGCACTTTCCTTAGCACTTTCCTTGCATTATGTAAGTTTTGATCAGGAACTTGAAGAGAGACGGGGATGTCTTCATAGATTATTTTATATCATAAAAATATTTTACATGGCAGCTACATTGTAATATTTGTTAAAGAACTGTGAAAGCCGGCCTCATAGTGCCCTGTGTAAGAAAGGAGAAATTGCAGTTGCATGTCACTGTTTTCATTGATCTGGAGTACAAATGAGGAAGCCTGGTGGTAACCAGTAAAGAGATATGGTAACTATGTTATGTCCATAGTTTTGCCACAGATAAATATTCTTGATTCACTTTTTTCAGGCAGAGGTAGAAAAACTGTTTAGGTGTCATGAATCTCAGCTCAAGTTGGTGATATGGATTAAAATTTAACAGAAAAAATGAACCTCACCAACAGGAGACTGAGGAACCAATGTGAATAATACCCAATTATTAATTATATTGAAATAGAAAATAGTTAAATTGAATCGAAAATAAAGAAACTTGCTGAAAACCTTTCTGCTTGGATGTCAGAGTTCTCTTCTTTTTACTCACTTACTTTCTTTTTTTTAATTTTTAATTTTAAAGATGTGGGGTACAATTCGGGGTTAGGTATACAAATGTTCATTATCGCCCTTGTTGATGAGGTGTGCCCCCCTCCCCCGGTAGTTTCCTACTACTGCCAATCCCTTTCTTAGAGTATTATGATAATTGTTCAAGGTCCGCTTATGTACTCACTTTCTGCAATTTTTCTTTTATGGACTGGCAGAACAATGTGGTCCCCCTCAACTTTGACTAAAAAGTACTCTTAGAACCACAAGATGTAAGTTTTTAAAACACATTTTAAGGAACCAACAGTCTCCTAAAAAAGTCTTAAGCAAACAAATCAACCAAACAACATGTGATAATTTTAGAGTCGAACATAATCCTATGGTAACATAACTCAATTATCCTTGCACCTGAGATTTGCAAATACATTCATATGAATGATAATATTTGTGCAGGGTCTTGAGGGATAAGTAGAAGCTGGCCAGGGAAGAAGTGGGAGAATGAAATTTATGCAGAGTTAAGAGCATGAATAAAGTTGAAGATAAGATGAGATAAGAATACATATCAGAGCTGGATAACTGTACGTGGTTGGAGGGGAAGGGTCATTGGGGGGCAGAAAAGAGTAGAGAGTAAAATCAAAGTTTCTATATTACACACACACACACACACACACACACACACACACACACACACACACACACGTATACGTGTGTACAGATCGACAGGAAAGAGGGCCTGGATTGTAAAAGGGCTTATATACCAAGTAAGGATTTGGCTTTTGTTCTGTGAAGATCTTTAATATGTTTAAGACGTTTTTGGCAACAACATCCTGGTGGCAATGAAAAGGTGCATTAGAGGCAAAGACTCTAGGGCCAAGGGAAACAGTTATAAAAGGATATTATGATGGTCAGAGAAAGATAATATGAAGAATTAAGAACTGAGAACTTCCAATACTATGTTGAACAGGAGGGGTGAGAGTGGGCATGTTTATCGCAGCATTGTTCACAATAGCAAGAACCTGGAAGCAACCATGCTGCCCATCAAAAGAGGACTGGATTAAAAAAATGTGGTACATATACATGATGGAATACTACGCAGCCATAAAAAAGAACAAATTCATGAATTTCGCAGCAACCTGGATGGAACTAGAGTCTATAATACTGAGTGACCTCTCACAGAACCAAAGATCCGAGTATCACATGTTCTCACTCACATAATGGACCTTGAACATCCAATGTAATACTATAAGAAAATGACTGACAGTAGTGGGAAACTATGGGGGTGGGGGAGGGAGATGGAATTAACGGTAGCAAATATCTGTCTGGGGACGGGAAAACACCTATCAGCAGGGTGCCTGAATGAAATGTATTTGTATACCTAGCCCTTAACTGTGCCCCACAACATCATAATAAAAAATATTGATTAAAAAAAAGAACTGAGAACTAAGAACTAAATAAGATAATAGACATGAGATGGTAATGGGGGAGGACATCCTCAAAAGATCACAAATACAACTTGGAGACTGGCTGAATGCAAGGATAGTATATAAAGAGGCAAGCTCGGTTTCTGGCTTAGAGGAGAAGATAGGAGGTGGTACCATTGACTTATGATTAAAACGTTGGATCTTCAAGGAAATATGAGTGTTTGAAAATAGGATAAGACTTAGGGCTATGGAGTGGAAAGAAGAGTGGTGTTGTCCGTCTTCCACCCACAGGCACAGCATGGTAGCCTGAAGTAGGGGTGGGGTAGTAAAGTCTGTTCCCTCTTTCTCTCCCCAGGCATGCGTTTTCTCTGTGTTATCCACGTGTGCCTATGAACATGAGTTACATCAGTTTGTGTATATGTACCACATTTGGGTATATTGGGTATATACCCAGATGTGGGTATATTGGGTATATACCCAGATGTGGGTATATTGGGAATATACCCAGAGGAACGTAAATCATTCTAAAACAAAAACAAAACAAAACAAAACAAAAAACAAAACCCGCACGAGTTTTTGTTTGTTTGTTTGTTTTTTGTAGAATGATTTACGTTCCTCTGGGTATATTCCCAATAAGGGGATTGCTGGGTTATATGGAAGGTCAATTTCTAGTTCTTTCAGAAATCACCACATTGTTTTCCACAGAGGTTGCTCTAGTTTGCATCCCCACCAGTGGTGTAGAAGTGGTCCTTTTTCTCTGCATGCTCTCCAGCATCTGTTGTTGTTTGATTAGTGATGGTCATTCTTACTGGGGTTAGATGGTATCTCAATGTGGTTTTGATTTGCATTTCTCTGATGATTAGTGAGACTGAGCACTTTTTCATGTGTCTGTTGGCTGCCTGTGTATCTTCTTTTGAGAAGTGTCTATTCATGTGTTTTGCCCACTTTTTTTTTTTTTTTGAGTTGGAGTCTCATGCGGTCGCCCAGACTGGAGTGCAGTGGCCGCTTCCGGCCACCGCAGCCTCGACCTGCTGGGCTCCGGCGATCCTTCCGCTTCAGCCTTCCAAGTAGCCGGAATTACAGGCATACGATACCATGCCCAGCTGATTTTTTGATTTATTGTAGAGATGAGGTCTCGCTGCCCAGGCGGGTCTTGAACCCGCGGGCTCAGGCAATCCACTCACCTCAGCCTCCCAAAGGCGCGGGATTACAGGCTGAGCCACCGAGCCTGGCTCTGCCCACTTTTTAATGGGGCCTACACACGCATGTTTATTGCAGCATTATTCACAATAGCAAAAACATGGAACCAATTGTATTGTCCATTGAAATTGACTGGATAAAAAAATGTGGTACATATACACAATGGAATATTTTGCAGCAATAAAGAAGGACAAACATGGACTTTGCAGCAACTTCGACGGATTTAGAGTCTATCATACTCAGTGATCTATCACAGAAACAGAGTACCATATGTTCTCACTCATAAGAAGACCCTGAACAATTACTATAATACTATAAGAAAGGGATTGTCAGTAGCAGGATACTACTCGGGTGGGGTGGCAGGGGGGGGTCACAACATTAATAATGTACCTGATCTCAACCCAGGCAAAGTGGGGACCAAAGGGAGGTCCAAACTTCACCCGTACGATAACCACTTGTATACCTAATCCTGAATTGTACCCCACATCTTTAAAATAAAATATTTGAAAAAAGAAATAAGGGAGAAAAACAAAAAAAAAACCACATAGGCTTCTGGGCCCCAAGCTTCAGAGATTGTGATTCTGTAGATCTGAGGTAGAGTTCAAGAATTTGCATTTTCTTTCAGGTTCCCAGGTGATGTGATACTGCTTGTCCAGAGTATTCATTATGAGAATGAAACACTGGTTTAGTATAATGGCCTTTAATCTTGAGGAGGTCCTAAAAACCTTTGCGAAAATGATGAATCTCCTTCTCAGAAACCTGCACAAATATTCATAAATGCAAAATATGACCTATTGTTTTGTAAGCTTTCACTATGGCACCCCCACCTCCAAGAAATGCAAAGGATTGATCTGACAACATATCCTTCAAGTATCATTTTAATGAAAAGCTCTCAGAAAGAAGAACACATTGGAAAATGTCACCAAAATGTGATTTTGCTTATTTATGCACCTTGAAATTACACACATTGTATGATCCTAGGTACAAAATAACCAGATTTGGAGAAGAGGGCATTTTCAAGCACAGTTTTGGATGCTACAAGAAAATTTCTATCTCTGTAACCAAATTCAAGTAACCTGGCCCTTTTCCATTTGACCTGCCATCTGCTTGGGAAATGACAAGTAAAAGAGGGGAGGGATCAGTGGGTAACCATGGAGAAGTGGGGTGTGATCAGCCAGCGGTCTGCCTTGTGGAAGGACACAGCAGTTTGCACCTCTGGGAAAGGGGAGGTGGGGGCTCAAGGCTCTCCGTCTGGTAGCCCAGGGAAACAGTTCAAGATTTAAAAAGATAATTAAGAGCCGGTCTCGGTGGCTCAGCCTGTAATCCCGCGCCTTGGGAGGTTGAGGTGAGTGAATTGCCTGAGCCCGTGGGTTCGAGACCTGCCTGGGCAACATGGCGAGACTCTCTCTACAATAAATCAAAATGAGCCGGGCGTGGTAGCGCGCGCCTGTAGTTCCAGCTCCTTGGGAGGCTGAGGCGGAAGGATCGCCGGAGCCCAGCAGGTTGAGGCTGCGGTGGCCGGGAGCGGCCACTGTACTCCAGTCTGGGCGACACAGTGAGACTCCAACTCAAAAAAATAGAATAAAAAAATTAAAAGATAATTAAGAATGTGCTTAAAAGAAAACTTCAAATTATTTGTGCTACACAAAGATAAGAGATAATCCTTATTGTAGAGAAAAGAACATTTTGACTTTACCCTAAAAATCCTCCTTACGTGCCTTCCATAACCCAGCGGTACAGATATTTTTAAATGACCCTGAAAAGACAGCAGAGATGTTCTTTATTTCATGAAAAGAAGGCAATCTTTCATTTCGAGAACCTTAGGCCTGCTCTGCATGCATGCATGGAGCCAGGAACACAAGGCCAATATTATATTATTCATTTTGGCAACTATAAATTTAAATGATGGCTCTGAGGTTGGGGAGAAAGAGGCCCGCTGAGCTGGAGAGCAGAACGCTTCCTTCAGCTTATCAAAGGAGTGATACTGCTACAGGCAGAAGTGCCCTGTCATAATCTTGGGAAAATACACCTCTGAGTCAATGAAGACTTTCTGTTATTGCATGAGCTGTTTGCCTAAAGCCAAGAATATTCTGTCTGATGATAATGTTTTAGCTGCTGATTCATCTCCTCTGTCTTCATTTCTTAGCAAACTTGCATTGGGTCTCATCCTGCGCACATTTACAGAGCAATTTCCATAGTGATAAAATCTCTTCAAATGAGATTTAAAATGTAATTAAAAGGCAGATGTGATGTGGCAAAGGCGTTGTTTTGCAGTGGCCATACATCATCATGCCATAGAGCCCTCACTCAGCCAGTGTATGGCATGACCTCAGTTTCACTCTGATAAGATTACATGTTCTTGTTTCAGGGTAATAGCTTGATTAGGACAAAATAAAAGAAGATAAAACAGCCTCTTTATTGGAGTGATAAGTCCATGAACATGAGTTAGACTTTTGCACCCTTCACCCTTCCGTCTCTCTTACACTTCAGAGGCTACAAGAAACTCTTTGGGCACGGAAGTGAACTCTAACAGATGGACAGGTGAAAGCTGAAAGGATCTGCTTGCTCTGAGATGCTGAGCTCCGTAAATCCTAGAGCGTATTCTCATGGTTTTAAGTGTGATCGCTAGAAAAGTGGAAACTACAGGTTACAGCTCCCTGAATAGATGAATGCTTGCTCCTGCAAAACTGCCTGGTGCCTAAAAAAGTAAGAAAATATTCCTTGGGCAGTCAATTTTTGAAAACTCAAAAACAGCTAAGACTATTCTTCACTGTAAAATCAATATAAGATTTTCAGCTTCGGAACTTCCCAAAATATCTTGCCTATCTAGATACTGAATTATGATCTTCCTAAAATGATAAAAACTGATTTTTTACTTGGCTGCTAGTTTAAATATTAATAAAAATCATATGATATGATATGAAAACCATGTTTCTTAACACATGGGGCAAATCAAATTTTCAAAAGATCAGATTTTAGATCTAAGATGATAGTTAAATAACAGATTCTTAAGCATTTAGAAGAGAACTTGGGACTTTAAAATGCCGTATGTTCGATTATCTACTTTTAAAAATCATAATGTGACAATATTCATGGAGTATTGATATACCATATAATGCCTGTGCTATATGAGGGGGCATTCCCCAAAAAACCAAAATTTATTTATAAAAGATTATGTGTTTAATCTTATATGCTTAAATTTCAGTCACCTTCAAAGTGCTCTCTGTTTGATATGATACACTTATCGAGATACTTTTTTTCCACTGCTCAGAACACTTTTTGAACTCATTATTGTTTATGCCTGTTAGTGCTTCTGCCATTTTTTTCCACCTTTTCCACATCTGTAAAACATTTCCCTTTGAGGACTTTTTTTTTAATCTGTGGAAACAAACGAACAAACAAACCAAAAAACAAAGTTGCTCTGGGTGAGATCCCATGGATAGGGAGGTTGGGGCATGGGCTAATGCTGTTTTTGACCAAAGACCGCTGAACACTAAACGTGGTGTGGGCAGGTACGCTCGTAAATCACCCAAACGTGTTTAAAGAATCTCAAAAAAAAAAAAAAAATCTACTGAAACCAAACACAGTCTCTCACAATAACACTGATGCTGATGGGTTCCTAGAACACTCACCTAGCAGGGAAAACCTATACTATAAGGGGTCCACCCTCCAAAAAAATAATTCCATTTTTTGCCCCCCCCCTTTTCTTTTTCTCTTCTTTGGAGAAAGCAGGATTTATTGAGAGGACAGAAAAACTCCCACAGTGGTATGGGATCCGAAGGGGGTGCCCCACACATTTTCTTAATGTGCTCCTTTCTTTGCCTAAATGAATGATCTCATTTGGCACAACACTGTGTATGGGATAAAATTTATCCTTGTGCTATTGGGAGTTATGAAATAACTCATGTGTTTTAAAACATTATTAAATGAATAAAATTAAATTATAATTAGTAAAAATCATTTGAAGGTCTTTAATTTACTGATGCTGACAAATTCTCATCAAATAGCTCTTGTGCTTTTAAGTATAATAATGTTTTAATAGGCAAATGTAAGAAACTAGAAAAAATAATACACACTTTCAACAAGAAAATGAACTGACTATGCCTCTGAAATAAAAGCAATTTAGAAATCTGGTGTATTCCAAAAGAAACACATAAGTTAATCTGCAAATCACTTCACTTGTCGAAGGTGAAATGCTATTTTTAATTTTCTTACAGCAAACAACGTATGGAAAGTCTAACTTCACTGTAACAATATCCTCTTTTAGTTAAATAGCCCTCTTTAATCCTTGAATAAAATTTCCTGCCAAAAAGTTCCCATTTTCCACTCTCACCATTAAAGATAAAAGGACTGAAGAGACAGTCCCATTCTCAGTAGAACTGTTTGTTTGCACTCAGTCAAGCTTCTACTGCCTGATTTTATTGCCAGGGGAAAATCCTCCAGGATAATTTCAGGGAGTAGCTACCTCTTTTACTTCTCCCAACTTCCCACTGCTTTCAATTGCTACTGATTTCCTGTTACAATCAGTAGCCTAGAAACTTGAACTACCCAACTGTTTTAAATGCAAAAGAGAAAATCCAAGGGAAGATGGGGAACAACAAAATGTTTTCATATTCCTGAAAAGTGGCATTATGCTTGTATGTTTGTTTCATCAGCTTTGACTTCTCAGGGAGGCGGTATTTCTTTTCATAGCCAGGCTAATATTTCTTACCACTGAATAGTTAATTAGCATGGTGCAAATTCAGCATCTGTGCTTTTGACATCATTAATCATAAAATGATTGTGCAAGTCAATGGCTCAGAACTCCAGACTCAAATTTTCTTTAAAACAATAGTCATACACATGTCTCAGGCCAGCATATATATGTATAACTATCTGACCTACAACATGATGACCTATATCATTCTGATAGCTTTACTTTGGATTATGTAATTTGGGAAGCAGACATCTTTTGGAACACAAAAGGGAGAGGAAATATGAAAGGGAACTACTTCTTCTTCTGAGTCCTGGATTTGTCCAGGCTAATCAGTAAGCAAAGGGGATCTAAATGGGCATCTGTCCATCTCCTTCCACCTCCCGGGGCCAGTGT